>JAVLUZ010000699.1:0-304937 GCA_036768485.1 Mermis nigrescens
ACACCTAGGTTGTTATTGGCACGGTTGCCCTAGATGTATGGTAAAAAGAACTAATCTTACTGCTGATCGAATGTTAACTGCAAAGGAAGCACATGATAAAGTCTTAGAGCGTCGGAAATTTATTCAACAAGCAGGATATAAGCTTATAGAGATTTGGGAATGTGAATTAAAGGATCAACTTGCTTGCTAATTCAACTATGAAAACCTTCTTTGACAACGTGATTACAAAAAAGAGCCTCCAATTAACCCACGTGAAGGTATTGTTTTTTTTTTTAAACTTTCTTTAAAATATGTGTATTTGATTTTTTTTTTAGCTTTCTATGGCGGAAGAACCAATGCAATAAAATTGTATCATAAAATTAAAAAGATTCTAATGGTTTTCCGCTGCAAAAAATAAATTACATAGATGTATGCAGTTTGTACCCTTTCATAAACAAGTACGGAAAATATCCACTAGGTCATCCTACGATTTTGACGGAAAATTTCGAAATGTGAATCTAGAAAATCAACCCTACGAGGGTTTGATTAAATGTGAAATTTTAGCACCAGAAAATTTATTCCACCCAGTTTTACCATTTCGATCTGGTGGTAAATTAATGTTTCCACTCTGCCAAACGTGTGCTACTCTTCAACAAAAAGAAAAATGTCAACATAATGATCTACAGCGCGCCCTCAATGGTACTTGGGTTACAATGGAAGTTTATAAAGCCTTAGAGAAAGGATATAAAGTAAGTGTGTTTAAATTTTTATTGTTTTAAAAATGATTTTATGCGTTTATAGGTTTTACAAATTTTTGAAATTTGGCACTACGAACGAGTGGAACAATATGACCCTATAATAAATGCCAGTGGAGGACTGTTTACTGAATACGTCAACACGTTTATGAAAATGAAAAATTGTAAGAATATAAATAAATAAATTCAAATAATATTACGGCCAAATAAAAATTTATTATACCTATTATCGTTTTATATTAATTTTTCAGGAGTCTGAAGGATATCCGTCCATTATTCAGTTTGATGAAGATAAAAAGGCGTATATTCAAAATATTGAAAATCGGGAAAATATATTATTGGATCCTAACAAAATTGAGAAAAATTCTGGGAAAAGATCGTTATCGAAATTAATGCTTAATAGCTTTTGGGGAAAAGTAAGAAATATTGAAATTTTAACAATAATAAAAATAAATATTAGCAAGTGATGTTTTTATTAAAGCTTAAAATTATGAGTATGACTAAACGTAACATTTTATTATGGGTTTAACCTTAAAATTGCTTTTATCTATGTTAATATATGTATTTATGTACCAATTTTTTTTCATAAAATGCTTTTTCAGTTCGGTCAAAGAAACAATTTGAATAAGACGATTTACTTTAAAGATCCGGCCAAATACTACGCTCACGTTTTTAACCCATCCATTACAGTTTTGGCTATTCATACGATATCCGAGGAGCTAATTGCTGTTACCTTCAAGCAGCACGATGATTTTATAGACGTTATGAGTAACACAAATTCGGTAATTGCAGCATATACAACAGCACAGGCTCGCCTAAAACTTTATTCTTACATTGAACAACTTGGCAGAAGAGTATTTTACTTCGATACGGACAGTATTATATATATTTCAAACTTAAATAACGAAACCGAGTATCATGTACCTATCGGCAATGGATTAGGCGAAATGACTGACGAGCTTCGTGAGTATGGGGAAGGATCTTACATTTCCGAATTTTGCAGCGGTGGGCCAAAAAATTATGGATACCGCGTTTTCGCTACAAACGATATGAAAGATCATTTTGTTATAAAAGTGCGAGGAATCACTTTATCTTATATCACATTAAAACGCGTAAATTTTACTTCTATGCGTCGTCTTGTACGTGCATTTGTTAAACAAAATTGCATAAATAATATTTTTGTCGTTTCATCAAATATTCGTCGCAAAAATGACGGCAGAAAGGTTGTCACAAAACTTGTTCCTAAAAAATTTTGTGTCGTGTATGATAAGCGTATTATTCGTAAAAATTATACTACTGTGCCGTACGGTTGGTCGTAATATTTATGCAAGTATATAAAGAGGTATATTGAAAATAAATTTAGTCTTCAAAATTTATCTTACAGAAATCAGACGTGTTTTGCACCCTTGTGATTAATATTATATTCAATAACGATGATGCACTTTCTTCTAAAATTTATATTTACAACTATTATAATCCATAAACTTTTGGCAATTGAAAATAATGAATGGAGATTGCTTCCGCCACCTCTGAGAAATTATGAATTAACCATAACGCATGTACCTAGTTTGAGTACTTCTGAAATAATAAATTTTAATGCGAGTTGTTCCAATCGAAATAAACATCTTTTGTTACACTTACCCAGTAATGTTAACAAAACAGTTGTATATAACATAGCTATAGCTGAGCAAGACAAATTCGCAAAATTTATTGAACAAAATAAAGATTGTCCCACTAATGCAGGGAGATTAGACGCCTTCAATGATAGAATAATATATTATAGTCCCTATATATTTATAAATTGTGGAAGGGTTTCAAAATTTTTCTACATGACTGCTATAACTTTTAATCTTGATTACGCGAGAACTGTATTTTTACTTGGTATTTTAAAAATAAAAGCTCCTGATTGTAGACCCCACGTTGAGTAATATAAAATTGATTTTACATCGAAATTAAATCATTATTTAAAAGTATAAAGTAAGCATGGACGTTAAATGGAAACATCCTTTTAACTGTATTGTTTCGGGGCCAACAAAGTCTGGAAAAACTGAATTTGTTAAAAAATTTGTGCAATTTTCAAACGAAATGATAGATTTTCCGCCTTCAAAAATTTATTGGTGTTTTACCGAATGGCAGCCAGCTTATCATGCATTATTAAATAAAAATATTAATTTTGTTGAAGGAATTCCAAATTTCGATGATTTAAAATCAAATAAAAATGAACCAAAATTATTGATTTTGGATGATTTAATGTTGGATACTAAATCTGATTCAAGATTAAGCGAACTTTTTACAAAAGGATCTCATCATTGGAATTTGTCGATTATACATATAGTTCAAAATGCATTCTACGACGGATTGAGGACAAGCAGAATTAATGCGCAGTATTTAGTTTTATTGAAGAATCCCTCGGATAAATTGCAAGCTAAAATTTTAGAAAGACAAATATTTCCAGGTTCGAAACATTTTTCTGAAGCGTTTTCAGATGCAACAAGAGAACCTTTTGGATATTTACTGATCGATTTATGCCAGACCACGCCTGAAAACATGCGGCTGAGAACTAATATTTTTCCTACAGACGATAAAAATTACGTTTATGTACCGAAATAAATACAACTGCAAAACTTGAAAAAATTCATTTTAGAAATTTTGAAGTCTCAAAGCTACAATCTTTTACAACTTATCTCCTGAATTATGGAAAATGGACGAAATGGGTTTATTCATAGCATTTTACGACGAACAGTGCCAAGTACAAGAACACTAAATTTTGTATTAGCGTCACCATTCCTAGCTTTGATATTTTTTCTCGCTTTTATGACCGCATTATTCTACGACTTACAAGTGAAAAAGTGTATGGAAAACACTTATAGCCGAGAAGCAAATTTTACGATTTTAGTACACACGCCTAGTAAATTAAACAGAACGACTATGTACAGCTTAAGCAATGAAGAAAAAAGCCACTTGCTAAACTTTATAGAGAAAAATATTGCATGTACGCCTGGAATAGGAAGAGAGTTTAGATTAAAAGGCTGCTTTAGATTAATTATTTTTAGCCCAGACATATACATATGTTGCGCAATTGACGGGTTATTTACTAGCTTACACGTTGCGTCAATGAATTTCTCCTACAAAGATACTTGGCGGCTAATTCAAGTCTTAAACACAACTAGTTTTTAACAAATCTTTATATAAACGTTTTTTTTTGCTAAATTTCATTCATTTCGGTTCAATCCTTTCGGGTCCAGTCGATTTTGCAATTATGGTCGCTGCTTCGTTTGAACTATTTGTTCGAATCATTCATCAACGAGGGAGAGGTATAAATGTTTTAATTTTTTTTTTGTAAAAACACGCTATTTTCACCTTTTTTTCAGCAATTTATGTCTTAAATCATGAAAAAGCGTTTCTTGCTGATGTATTTTGGACGCGATTTTCGACTGAGGCAAAAGCATCTTATAAAGAAAAAGCAAGACAATACAATAGTCAATACTTATTAACTGGTCGAAGGCGCATGTCAGCCTTTTGGTATTTTGCCAATGAGCTTTTATCCCAAATCAAAAAGAGAGATTTGCATGCTAACTTCTTACAAGGGTTATACAGAGATTTGGATGAAGATATAAGACATGATTTTTCCGATTTGAATGATTCAAATTTTTACTACCGTAAAAGCTATTTCATGCGAATTTTAAATGACGAGGCAGATTTCTTGCTGCACTGATGTTATAAATAGGTACTGAAAGTTAAAATGTATCATTTTCGTATTTTGTGTTTATGGCGTCATGTCGCATCGGTTACAAGATAACATTAATGAATTGAAAGTATTAGCAAAGTGCAAACCTTATCAGCGTAAAGCGTTTTTGAATAAAGCTAACAAAGAACTTATTTATTGTATTTCGGATATATGTTATAATATACTGCGCGGTAATATTTTACTGACTCCATTGCAAAAGAAACAACTAAAACGATATAAAAATAATATTCGCTACTTGGGCACAAAGAAAGGAACAAAACTAGCTCAAAAACGTGCACTTATTCAAAAAGGCGGATTTTTACCACTTTTATTAGCCCCTTTATTTAGCATTGCTACTGACTTGCTTAGTGATTTAATTAGAAAACAATGAAATTTACTAACAAAATGGTATTAGTACCTCAAGATGTTTTATCTAGTCAATCAAATACTGAAAAATCACCACTACAAAAACAAATTAATGAATTTAAAGACGAAATTAAATGGATTTTGGAAAATGAAAGTGAAAGCCCAGAACGTCAATTCCAATTGTATTCACAGCTTTTTCGTAGATATTTAAATTTAGAAGCCGAAAGTCGTGAACCTCAAACTGTGATTTTTAAGCCCGAGGAAAAGAGTGATGAAAAGCCTGATTTTAAATTTACTTGGTTTGATACAATTTTGTCTAGCCTTCCAAAAAGTAAAATAAAACAAGCTCAAATGCTAGTTTCTCACATTAAACGCAGTAAATTAATTAAAGTAAACGATAATGGCGAGATTTCAGTCGATGACCGTCCTATTCCTAATTCTCATATTGTGGACCTTATTAATGATTTCAGTAGAGAACGCATTAAAACTGAGCCTCCAATTGGAGCGTCAGAATTTGCACAAGCTTTATTCAAAGAACATGTTCCTAAAGAATTTATAGGAAACCCAAATAGACGAAAAATGTTGGCTGAAAAAATATATAAGAAGCAATCCGAAAAATCCGACTCAGTTACAGAATATGATTCAGCGACAGAAGGTTCAGCTGCAGAAACAATTAAACAGGAAACAACGCCTAAAATATATAAAAATATAAGAAAATTTAGAAAATTATATAGATATAGTCCATTATACGATGAATGAAAAATTGTTCAAATCTATTTATAGTAATTTGAATAATCCCTCATCTTTTACTAGTATTAAATTATTGTATAACGCTGCTAAAGCTAAAGACCCATCAGTCACATTAGCTAAGGTGAAAAAGTGGTTATCCTCGCAGGATACATATACTTTACATAGGCAAGCCTATCGAAAATTTAAGAGGAATAAAATTTACGTTTTTGATATTGATCATCAGTGGGAATTAGATCTTGCTGATTTAACATCGTTAGTGAATTTCAACAATGGTTTTAAATTCATTTTAACCTGTATTGACGTTTTAAGTAAATATGCATGGGCTAAACCTCTTAAAAATAAATCGGCTACTAATGTTTCGCAAGCATTTAAATCAATTTTATCGGAAGGACGTAAACCATGGAGACTTCGAACAGATAAAGGAAAAGAGTTTGTAAATCAGGAATTTCAAAAGCTATTAAATCAAGAACAAATTGAATTTTTTACATCTCAAAACGAAGATATTAAATGCGCAATTATAGAAAGGTTTAATCGTACCTTGAAAAATAGAATGTTTCGTTATTTTACCGAGAAAGGAACATACAACTGGATTGATGTCTTGGACCAACTAGTTGAAAATTATAATAATACAGTACACCGATCAATTAAAATGAAACCAGCGGATGTTAACGTCAATAATGTTCAACAAGTTTTGGAAAATTTGTATGGAAAAATTAAAAAGAGTAAAGAGCCTAAATTAGCAGTTGGTGCTTATGTACGAATTTCAAAGTACCGTCAAGTATTTGATAAAAGCTACATTCCTCAGTACACAGAAGAAATTTTTAAAATTTCACAGGTTATTCGACGTCAAACTGAACCAGTTTACAAACTTATTGATTTAAGCGGAGAACACATAATTGGAACATTTTATGAACGCGAACTCTTAAAAATTGAATTTAATAAAGACCGTACATTTAAAATTGAAAAAATAATCAAGCGTCGACGTCTAAGAAACGGACAAGTTCAATTATTAGTAAAGTGGTTTGGATATCCTGAAAAATTTAACGAATGGATTCTTGAGACGGATATAACATGAACGGCTACGAAATTCGAAATATTGTACAATCAGATAAGGTACTACAACGCATTTTCCTCGGTATTTTCCCAAGTGACAAACTTCCCTGGAAAATACCATTTAGACCGGCTGCTCTTATTGCAAATATCGATCGCCATTATCAAAGCGGACAGCATTGGGTTGCATTCTATTTTGATTCAAGCGGCAATGTTGATTATTTTGATTCATTAGGATTACCACCTTTCGTAGAATCTTTTAATCGTTTTATGCGTAGAAATAGCAAGATGCAAAATTTTAATAAGATACGTTATCAGAGTTCATATAGCGCTACCTGTGGACTTTATTGTATTTTCTTCTTGTTTCATAGATGTCGTGATATTGCTATGAATTCAATTTTTAAATACTTTACACCGAATTTGATGCATAATGATAGTATTATATGTAACTTTATGCAAAATGTTTACAGTGTATGCCCTAGTTCGTGCTGCTTTCGACCTGATTTGCAACTTTGTATTCCTTATTGGAAAATGAAATTTATATAAAGCAAACATTTTACGCATTTATTCATTTGTGAAAGTTTTCTCTTAGCAAGTAGTCATGTTAGAGCACGGTCAGTTTTATATAACCTTACCTAGTAATACTGAAAAAGATAGTACAGCTTCCAATTTTCGGGTCACGTTGCCCAACAGAATAAGATTAGAAGGTGACTGGGAAGTTGGTTTAGTAGAACTCATTTATCCTCATTCTTGGTATACGATTAAACAAGGTAAAAATTATATAATGTTGCATGCGGAATCAAACTTTGAAAGAATTAATTTTCCTGCTAAAAATTACGAAACTATAGAAAGTCTTGTTACTGCTATTAATACGGCCATTTTGGAGAGATTAAAAGAAATGAAATTCGAAAATGCTGTGCGAGTAGAGTATAATGCTCCCACTAACCAAGTAATTTTTACCATAGATCCCTCAATTGTTGAAGGAGTATATGCAAATGAGCAACTGTGTGGAATTCTAGGGTTTAATCAACCGATATATAAATATACTTTGGACGCCAAACCTGCTAGAGTATTCAGTAATGATAATACACTCGTTCAAACGAAGTATAAATTAACATCAGACAAGGAACCTATTAAAGTACTCAGCACTTATGCGCCGGATATAAATAAGAATAATTTTGAAACAATGTACGTGTACAGTAACATCGTTGCAAATCAGATCGTTGGAAACGTAATGGCGCCACTTTTGCGTGCTATTGATGTGCAAGGAAAGTTTGGTAGTGTTATAAATAAAACATTTGATGTTCCACATTACATTTCAGTCCTCAAGAAGGATATCGAAAGAATTGAAATTAATATAAAGACAGATTCCGACGAATTTGTTTCATTTGAGTTCGGTAAAACTATAATCAAGCTCCATTTTAGAAAACGCTCGCATTATTTTAACATTTGAAAATGCATGTAATTTACACACCAGACAGTGCAAACGATTGGTTAGAATTTTATCAAAGTACTATAGCATCCAACCCCCAGTATCAGCTAGGGGGAGCTATTCGTGGTTTTAAAGCATATGCACCTTATCACAGAGGAGCAGGATTAGGCAGCTTTTTTAGAGGTTTATATAGAATAGCATTGCCATTTTTGAAAACAATTGGGAAAAACGTTTTAGTCAGTGGGTCCAAAATTGCTGCTGATGTAGCAAGTGGTCGTAAATTAAAAGAAAGTGCAATAGAGCATGGTAAAACTGGTGCTGCTCAAGTATTACGTGAAACAGCTGATCGTTTTCAATCCGGAAAAGGAATAGGTCGACGTAAAAAGACATCAAGCATTAAAGTATTTAAAAAGAGAAAACGGTCTAGAAAACCATCATTTCGTAAAGTTAAGCTACTTAAATCAGTCGGTTCGGACGTTTTTACTAACTAAATGAGTAAACTAGTAGACGAAAATTCGCTCCCTAGTACCAAGAGCGAATTAGACCTTTTTACTGTACCTACAACACAAGTTGCAATACGACGATCGTATTGGTCCGAAGTTCAACTGCAAAACCCTTGCACGAACGATGGCCCCTACGAATTTCGTATTCCGCCTGATATGTATATGTTAGATTTATCAAAGAATTACATTTATTTCGCAATTCGTATCGTGAAACCTGATGGCTCAGCATGCCGAATTACAACCGCAGCTGATGGAGCACAAGCGGGTGATCTTGTGCTGCCTATTAACCTTATTGGAAAGACGTTTTTCAAGCAAATCAAAATGTTTCTCAATGGAAAGCTAATTTCTGATAGGTAAAAAAACTTAAAACCTAAAATTAAAATGTTTTCTGAGTTTTTGATTTTTTAGTGGCGACAGATATGCGTATCGATCTTTTTTGGAAACTGAGTTGAACTTTGGAAGAGACGCTAAAAAAACACAATTACAAGCTGCAATGTACCACCCCGACTTTGACGATAGTGAAACACAACAAAATCCCGGTTTTCAAACTCGCATGAGCATATTCAAAGACAGCGCATGGGTCGAACTAATGGCGCCAATTCATGCCGATTTAATGTTTCAAGACAGATTTTTAATAAACCAATGTGAACTACGCTTAGAATTGTACAGAAACAGTGATAGTTTTTGTTTAATCGATATAGACCAAAATCCACGAACAAATTATAAAATTGAAGTCAAACAAATGTGTTTATATATTAAAAAGGTCGAAATTGCAGACTCAATCTCCTTAGCTATAGAATCTATGCTACAAAATACTACCGTAAAATATCCAATTCGAAGAACACAAATAACAACTCTACATATAACCGAAAACCGTCGTTCAACTCCACTGAATGCACTTTTTTCTGGCGCTCTGCCAAGGCGTATCGTCGTTGGACTCGTTAGTGCAGAGGCAGCAAGGGGTTCATACAAAACGTCACCGTTTCAATTTCAAGATTTCGGAATTTCCGAAATTAAAATTACAAGTGGCACGACTACAGTACCCTCAACGCCTTATAAATTAAATTTTGATGAAAATCAGCTGATTCGATCATTTGTACAATTGTTTGATGGTTTAGGAATTTCGCAAGATGATAAAGGAAATATGATTAGTTTAAAGCGATTTAAAAATGGTTGTACTTTTTTTGTTTTCGAACTAAGCGCCGATGGTGCTGACAACAACTCCTGGGAGCTCCTAAGGGAGGGAACCACGAGTTTAGAAATTGTTTTTCATAAAGCTTTACCCGCAGGAGGAGTTGAAAGCATCATATACGGCGAGTTTGATAGTCTTATCATGTTGGATCACTCTCGTCAGGTATTTTACGACTATACAGTGTGATATATTGGATATACGCGAAGTGTTATTTTTTCATCATTTGTTGAAAAATTAATTATAAATAAAAGTGTTTTTTTAAAATCACATGTCAAAGCAAAGTATGTACGTCTGTAAAATTATAAAGTTATAGGTTTGGCTATTGGTTGCGCTTAATAAATGAAATTTTGATTAAATATTTTATGTAGCATAAAAATTCATATTCATATTCGCTCCTTTTATTTGCGAGCGTGACCTGGGAATTTTTCAAAAATTTGTATACTCCACAGAAAATTAATTTTAAACTATAAATGAGAAGCGTACAAAGCAAACACAATATTATATTGCCCAAACTGACCATTAAATTCTTTTATGTAAGTGACAATGGAGCTACATATATTTAAATAAATACCCACTCTAAAATATTTGTATACCACAGTGTCGCACGCATTAAGTAAACTAAAAGCAATATAATTTACAATTCAAACGTTTCATTTTCAAAATTCGTATATACATATTAGAGTCAATTATGCTGCCTCCTGCTAAGTTTCTAGCATATTTCATCAAAATTCAAGATATCGTGAGAAGTATATATATATAATTTTGAACTTATATTTAAAATTTTACTTTTTAAAGCTGTGCTTGTTGGTTTTCGCTCATGTTCTCATTCTTTTTAGGCGTCGACTCTAATCCACGATTCAAAGAAAAAATTGCTAATTTGATCTGGCCGAGCTTGTCGATATGCTCGAAAAATATTTATAAGGAAAGGGCCCGTCAGCAAAACATGGAACATCAGCTGACGGGCCTGAAAAAGGTTACCGGATTTTGGTTGTTCGCAGGCGAATTCGAATATCGCTTAAATGAGGAAGCGATTTGCCTTTCCTTCGTTGGAAAGTTATTCAAAGAGTTGGATGGTAAGATAGATTTTTATTTTTTTTTTTATTAATTTAATTTTAAATATACTTACAATGTTATACATTTGTTAGAATTTATTAAACTGATTTTTTTTTTTTTTTTTTTTTTTTTTTTCCCTAAAAATACTATAAAGATTTTATATACTTTTGAAAGTAAATTCAATCTCTTCTATGTATGAAACTTGTTTAGTTATTTAGGCGGTAAGGTATCTTTATATTTTTCTCGATAAATTAATTTTAAATGTACTTATATTGTTTTACATTTGTTTTAAATTGAATTTTTAAAAGTATAAACATTTTGCGTAATTTTGAAAGTAAATTCACTCTCTTCTACGTACAAAACTTGTTTAACTATTTAAATGGTAAGGTATATTTTTATTTTTCTCGATAAAATAATTTTAGATATACTTATATTGCTTCACATTTGTTTTAAACTGGTTTTTTACTTCGAAATAGTATAAACATTTTGCATACTTTTGAAAGTAAATTCAGTCTGTCCTACGTATAAAACTTGTTTAACAATTTAGACTGTAAGGTGTATATTTTTTTGATAAATCAATTTTAAATATACTCATATTGTTTCACATTTGTTTTAAAGTGATTTTTTAACTAGAAATAGTATAAACATCTTGCGTACTTTTGAAAGTAAATTCATTTTTGTTTATAAAATATTATTCATTACTAATTATACAAGTACTAAAATTTTTATACCACTTGAGTGTTTAACTAAATATTTTATAATTTGGAATAATATATTTCGTAAAATATAATTTGATTAAATGTATAGTTTATTAAAAATTATTTTTAAAAGCGCAAGAAATACATAAATATCATTTGTGCTGGCTATTAGAATGAAATGTTTATAAATTAAAACTTATTTTTAAGACAACGAAAAATGGATGTACATTTGATAAATGGAAACTGATGTTTCAGGGTTGTGGTGGTGGGCAAATGCTTATTGTGTTCACTGCGTGTTTCATTTTCGAATTCAAACCACTCCATGGCTAAGTACCAGAAGCTAGTATGTATAGGTATTAATTAACGTATGATTTTACGTAGATCCAGCAGCACTGTTTACACGACAAGTACTGTAACTTGAAAAAACAGCGAAAGACGCCTGCTACACCCCACTGTATTTACCTAATTAATTGGATTATCCGCCTGCCGCACACATATCACATACAACTATACTGCGTGATACTGACGAAAACTGCGCACAAAACACGTGTAGCTAGTCTTGTTTACATAACACGAAAACTGGGCACAAAACATATGTACCTATATTTTGCATACGCATGCTACCCTAGACCGCAAATTTGCGGTCTAGGGTAGCATGCGTTACTACTTGCCTGAAATCTACTATAAAGTCCTGCAATCGATTTGGCTTTACAAAATCTCATTTAATTAAACCTAAAACGCATTTCTCATCACCGAATGCTTGTAATCGTAGAATTTATTGAACCCGAGGCCTAGACATTACTAGTCGCAAAAAACCATCGCATTGCAATAATCTTCTGGTTGAAAATGCGTCTCTGTGAGTCTATCGTAACTTTGTTACCCGTTTCATTAACCCAAACTGACGTGCATCATTATTTTCGGCAATGCGGTACAAAACAAGCTCATTCGTGGTGTGCGTCCTCCAAGACCAACTTTTCTTACATTCTGCTCAAAATCTCGCGTCGTCCCTATTACGCCATTATGTAATTCTAACCAGAGAGTAAAGCGGCTTTTCTGCCACCGCGTCTTTTATGTACACGTATAACATAAGCCGCGTTGTTGGCTGAAACTGATTGAATGAATGCATCTAATATTACTGGGAATTCAATAAAATGTCCCCGAGACAAGGCTTTAGCGCCCCGTGGATGAGCATTAAACGCATTGCGTTGTGTATCAGTCGTCAAATACACATCCGCTGGCTGTGTTTGTGCGTGTCTCAAAAATAAAAACCACTCAACAAAGATAAAAAAACAACGGCCCGCATCCTGTTCCCTTATGGGACCTCGGTGGGCTTAAAGAAACATTCGTTAGCTAACGCAAGCAGCCGCTAACCGTTCTATCCACAATGTACGTATCAGTGCTATAGCGCGATTTTCGGACATTGTTTATTATTTAACGCTTATTAGCTGCTATCCACCAAAGCCCATTCGGCGACTTAGTAGCTGCATCGATGGTCAACTTCGAACGTTGGTTGCACGCCTGTTGCTGGAAACCGCGGTCGAAAGACGCCAATGGGGACGTGGGTCCAATTTTTTATTTTATTTTTTGTTTTGGACTCTGCGCAACAATTATCGGTTTTCAATTTTTCGAAATTTTTTGAATGCTTTTTCACTTTTGAAATTATTCTATATTTATTTTATTCCAAATTTTCGTCAACTACTGTCTGTTCATTTAGGCAACGGTTGGTTCTAGTATTATGTGATCTTTTCATATGTTTTTCGTGCTTTTGTAATTTAGGAAGCGCGCTTTTGTTTTATTTATATTAAAAATTTTTTAATACCTCTATTAGTATTCAATCTTCTAATTTCATAGAAACACATACATTTATATATCTGTATTTCTATATCTATTAAGGAGAGCGCGAAAAGAAATCCAGCATTCTTTTATCAATAACATTAAAATCGTCTTCCGTTGCTTGCATACCTCAGTTTTTTATTCACTTATTAATTTTCAATGCTTTATCAGCTAGGTTTTGGTAACTATACTAGAATTTCGACTTTACTGATTAAAAGCCGCTTTTTTGCAAAAACTATTAATTTTAACTCATAGAGGAACATTTGATTGTAAAACCCGTTGATTTTTTATTGATTTCGTTTATATTTCTTACATATTACACGATTTGTTGACTTTAACGCAGAAGAACATGTAAAACCAAAGATTTTCTTCATGAATCAAGGGAAATCAGGGAATTTAGCAAAGTGGCTTAAACAAATAAAATAAAATTAAGCACAAGTAACAAAACTGTTCAACTTCACTTGATTTTTCATGATTAACAAAAAATCGTGAGGCCTTCGCTTATATAATTCAGAGGCTGATTCGTATGCGGTGGATATTTTTCGCGCCATCTTGTGAATTAAATATTATACATTATGCATTATTTATGTATGTGCCTATTCATTTAATAATAATTATCCATATTCATACAAGTATTCGTTTAATCATATATTTTTATATTGTACTAAAGTACGAAATGCATATCAATAATGTTTCTTAACAAAATTAACATTAGACGGGTATTTTGTATCAAAGATGCGGTACTTTCTAGTAGGGATTTTCCGTTAGCTAAATAACAGAGTTGCACTTTACAAAAAGAAGTGATTTCGGTCGAATTTCGGGTCAAGTTCATTTATTTTCTATTTTCAGCTTCATAGAATTGATTTAGCCGTTATGTTTTCACGTAATGCACGTAAAACTGCTCGAATTAAAATAACTTCCGCACTGAACACCACTTCTTATAAAATCAATATCCAATTCCTTTTTTATGCAAAACGATATCAAGAAAGAGACCATGTAAGCCAGATTTTTGACAATCTGCCGGTAATGAGATTTACGATTTGTGTTTAATCTATGCGCAATCTGAGCGGCGACTTTAAGGGATAGTGCACCAAAAGCGCGTTCAATGCAGCCTAACGACAGTTCGTTTTTCCAAAAGTTTTTTTGCAAACTATTTATTTGTAAATCACATGAATCTAGATTAGGTAAATTTTAAATTACTACCCAAGGACCGATAAAATATCGTTTTAGATTCATGAGAATAAAAGCGGTCAGGATATGATTCAACGAATCGGGCCTAGTTCAGATTTGGCATATGTATTATTCGATAATTAGGACGATAAATTACACAAAAAAGCTAATTTTCGGTAAAAACTATGTATTTAAAATCTGCATTTTCCGAAACATTTAACAACCACGATGCACGGCGTACGGGGGCTGATCAGCGTCAGCAAGAATTTCGGATACTAAGATTTTCCAGTTTTGCGAATAGTATTGGCCCCAAAAATACCTTCATTCGTGCCTCACATTTCTTAATGCTACACAGAAACTTTCTCAACTCGCATTGCAGTTAAAAGGCTAGTCCTATAGTCTGTTTCACATAAATTTGGGCATAAATTTTAAGGTTTTGTCGTTGGTAAGCCAACAAATTACGAACATTATATATCAGATCAATGCTTTAGTCGCAATCTGCCACCCTATTGTCGGAGATAGTTTCTGAAACTTATGCCCAAACTTATGTGATACAGACTGTAATTACACGCCTAGGTTTACGAAATCAACGAATTTAGGGAGATACTCCAAGTTAAGGCTGAAATGGCTAGAAATACATAAATACCTTTAGTTAAATTATTCAAAACGACACCATAGATCGCTGCGAACTCTAAAATAGGCATTGGGACATCTTGAACGGATGGAATACTGATATGCATATATTCATGCATGCATGCATGTTTTTTGGGAAGGGTGTTTTGTGGAGTCGAAGTCCTATAATGAATATTTATCTCTCGTAAAATGATGCTAGACTAGTCCCCCCACCTAACTTTTTATTTTCTAAAAAGCTGAGAAAATGTGCTGTTTTAGCATTTGCTATAAAAAATCTTTATTTTAATTTTTCTCGTATCGACCTGCAGTACGTGGGCAGCAAGAAAATTCTAGGGGGGGGGGTGCAAGATTTTTCAAAGGTCAGAAAGTGGCCTTAAAAATGGTGGTATGGCGTAAAAAACACCATTTTTCGACGTTACTCATCAAGCACTATCCATCGGCATCAAAAAATTGCGAAAAAAAACGAAACAATTTTCAAAAATTGAATTCTGGGGGGGGGGTATTTTGATTTCTGGAGGAAGGTATTTTGGTTTATTGGGGGGTGCATACCTCTCCCAAACCCCTCTACGCCCAGGTGTGTGCAGTTAGCTTCAACAGGTGCTCCGAGCGTTAAAGTAACATAAAAACTTCGTATTTCGCGATTTGAGAATGGTTTCGGGATGAAAAATAAGCAGATCTTGCATTTTGATGAACATCGATCCTTGTGTGGATGAAGGCTTAAGCTTTTTAGTCCATAAAGCAGTTTTCGTGTGCGAAATAAGTATGTCAGCACTATGGCACCATAGCATTGTTGAAAATAAATTGCCTGATATCAAAAACCATAAAATTAAATTCGTGTGCAATCATAATTTAAGCTTTTTTAGATTATTGTGTAAGTAGCTCGACAAAGCAAAAAAAGCTTTTATGCTTTCTTCACGACTAATAATTCTTATGTAATTTAACCCCCGAAAATAGAGAAAAAGACAAGTTTCCACCGAAAATAAGAAATGCTTCAAATAATCTATAACAGTCGTCGCATCGTTTGCTATGTTGAAATCCATATCTTTCATTTAATTTCAATCCAATGACCTGCCACGTCATCTATCGACGATAGAGCAGCAGGTGACGCTGTTCTGGCGGTTATATTAATACTTAATAATAATTTCGTTAATTATTAATAGTTTTAAGCATGTTGGATGATAATTTAATGTTTCATTATTTATTGGCCATAGATTCGACTAACTACTCGTTGAATAATTTGTTTTCTTCTCTGGGTCTTCATACCCCTAAAATTCTCCCAATGCATACCAGCACACCATTTTTTGACATTGCTCCCCCCGCTAGAATTTTGGTGCTGCCCACCTATACATACCAGTCTAGAAAGTCAAATGGGCAAGAAAACCCTGTTGCATAAAATACCGCGAATAAAAAACTTGATCGTGAATAACGTATTTCAGATCTATCAAGCTGTAGCGATACCGCAAGACGGGCCAGCCAAAAAATGCAGCACCGAAGTCACTAACGGTCATGCGAAGACCGAAGTAAAGCTAGTGAAACATCCGGTTGCAGAGTCAAAAAGCTCAGATCCGCGCGATCGAAAATGGGATGATAAGCACGAAAACGTAATGAACGCATTGAAATTGTCCAAAAGTACAGATGCTGGCATATTAATGATAGACGACGATTAATTAGATCTTACACCTATTCCTTTATACATTTTTGTGTCATATTTATGTTAACGAGGACGTTTAAAATCGATTTCTCACATACACATAATGACTGTATGAATGCACATAATTATTGAGCATAGCAAACAACTTAATTTCTTGATAAATATTTCAGTTTTGACCCCGTTTAGTCGGCAATATCAGTGAAATCACGTGTGTCGTGTCTTGCCACATGAAATTTTGAGGAATGATTTGAAGGCCAATTAGGACTAACTTCCTGGATTGAGTTTTGATCGAGACTGAATTTCCGGTTTTCTGATTTAAAATGATTTCCAACACTCTTCTGAAAACATTCGATCTCAGCTTCTTGGCACTGGCCCTGCTTTGTCTTATCCTTATAGCCTGCTTCTTTGGGGGAAGGGGGGTCCGATGGGGTAAAATCGACAAAAACAGGAATAAAATTTCAAATCTGGTGATCTATCGATTTCAGAAGGGGGTTGCCCGCCGAATTTTCGGGGAGAGGGTCCGCCGGATTCTAGAAGAGTTGAGATCAGCCGTGCACATGGAGGGTTTAGGGGTCTAGACCCCCAGAATGGAAAAATTGTAAACTTTCTCGGAAAAATGGGTAAAATGAAGGCCAAAATGGATGAAAATTCAGAATTTTCTCTATTTAACACAAAAAGCCCAATTATTGACCCCCAGACCGGCTGACCTCCATGCTGTGCATATATGGCCCGGACGCCCCTACGCTCGCGTACGGTCCTCAGCCTCCCAACTCTGACGGTGACACCCAGAAGATGAGAGATTGTGATTTAGTTGGAAAACATGCCCTACTCCGCAGTCCGCTCCGTGAGGTCAGCCGGTCTGGGTTCCTTTAGTATGTTTTTTAGCCGAAATGACTTCGAAAATTGGTATAATGCTAAAAAAGCGATAAAACTAAGTAGATAGGTACCTAAGTCATGCAAAAATAGCATTAAGTACTTTATTTCAGAAGTTTGCGGTCATTGTCGAGCAATTTTGAATAAAATTTTTGATTTTTATTCTTTTTTTACATTTGTTTTGCGTTATTTTCTCCAACAAATTTTCCATAAGTCCATTCTGGGGTCTAGAGAAAGACCTCCCTGATCCCCCTGCATGTCTGGTCCGCACCCCTCATTAAGTTAATCATTTCTGTCACTGCTTTCGAGTTTTTAAGTAGACCAAAAAAAGATGGGTTCTTTATGACAGGTAGGTACATCTTTCTCATTGTTAGGAAGATAATCCATTGAACGAACGTTGGTCGATTTTCGCTAGTAAGTAGATGGTCAAAAGTGGATTTGTAATTTTTTTGCATAGCATTATTTCCGCCCATCTTTTTTTATTTTATCTTCGCGTACAATTTAAATAATTCAATCAAATCATAGCGGTCAAGGTTGACGCTGAATTTAAGAAAGTAGGTACGAGTAAAATTCAGATTAAATCGTACGATATACCACAAAAAGAAGTCTATAGTTTGTGAATTCGTAGACATGAAATTAATGCTTGAGGCTTCAACTAATTTGTTTTATTCATAAAAACAATTCTCGTTTAAATCGTAGGTAGCGCGTTAGCGCGTCCCTATAATAGTTATACTTGGACCCCCTAAAAAGTGACTACCCCCTACAGCTATAACGGGACACTTGTCTATTGTGCTATTTTTTATAATGGATAATTAAAAAAGATTTAGTAGACTTTTTCTTAATTCGCCTACACTCAATAGTCACTGTATGATGAGCGTGTAAACTTTTACTCTAACGTTATACCATATAATTTCTTAAAATTTTGGTTGGTCACACCACTTTTCTACTGCAGTATTGCATTCTGCTTAGTCTAGTTTCTTCAAAATGTAGACAATTGTATAAGCTCCAAACGGTTTTTTAAATTTTTTTGTGACTTACTTCTGGAGTGGCAGTGTAAACAGTGCGAAAAATCTAGGGTTGGAAAACACATTTGGTCGAATTTTCGACTTGTTTTGTCTGCCAAATTCTTTGTATAAGAGTACCCCAAAACCTATATAAAGAAATGTACAAAGAATCAAGGGCTATACGATATGAATTTGATCGCGTCCGTTTAAACTTAATGCGGAGTAAGTTCTGGCACTTTGAAGTTTACACTCTGGGGGTCAACGAAAAAAACGTTTTTACTTTCTTTCAGTTTGTCAACCGCCCCGGGTTATAAATTGGGAAGTACGAAGTACTATGAAAATAAAGTACGTTTCAAGGCTTACACACACACACCTGGGCGTGGTGGGTTGGGGGTATGCAACGCCGTCCCCCCCGAGAAACCAAAATATCCCCCAAGAATTCAAAATACCTCCCATAATTCAATTTTTGAAAATTTTTTTCGTTTTTTCGCAATTTTTCGATGCCAATGGATAGTGCTTGATGAGAAACGTCGAAAAATTGTGTTTTTTACGCCATACTACCATTTTTAAGGCCATTTTTGACCTTTGAAAATTCTTGCACCCCGCTACAGAATTTCCTTGCTGCCCACGTATGCTTACACATCGCACTTGGACGCATTTCTTTTAACTCAATACAGAGTTACTTTCAGGGGTGCAAAGTTTAAAGTGTGAGGTAAAATAAGGTTTCAATTCTGGGGTATAAAAACTTGTCTTTGATCGTTGTTTATCTGTCAACTACTGTAAATATGAATTCCAATAAATTTTTTTCGATCCAAGTGTACTACGGCTTAAGGGCTACTTTTTGCTTATCAGCAAACTTTTTTTACACTCAATACGGAGTTACACCTAGGGGTTTATACTTTACATCACCAAGGATGGTGTAAAAAAACAGGTTTTGTCTAAGATTTCTCCGCCAGCTTCTCTATCTATAAGCCTAGATAAATTGAATAGTAGAAAAATAAAGTGTTTCAAGGGCTAAACGTCGAAGCAAACCTCGTTTAAAAACCGCAATACTGACTCATTAATGGGGGTGTAAAGTTCGAAATCAAGGGTGTAAAATAAGTGAAAAACACGTTTTTTCCTATTTTGATTGGTAAACATCTCGAATACTTTATGAAAGGGAAGTTTTCCACATACAAACGTATTACAATCAAAGGGCAACAAACTAGCCCAAACCAAATTTCTTTACACTCAATGGATGATAGACTCAGATTTTTAAAGTTTACAATGTGCTACGTTTTTGTCCGTTTTTTTTGTTGTTGTCGGGATGAGTCGAATAAAATAAAATAAAGTACTTTTCTAGAAGTACACATCACAGCAAATTGTGTTTGTTGACATCGATATGCAGCTTTTTTTCGAGTAGTATAAAGTTAAAAATTGGGTGTGCTAAACATCTTTATGTCTTGTTTTTCCTGCCAACTTCTCCAGTTACGAGTCTGGACATGATTTCAAGTCTAAAAATGTACCAGGAACCTAACGTGATACGTCAGTTGGGCGAGTTTGTTTAGAGTCAACAGTGGTTACTAAATCTACTATATATTTGTGAAAGTTTGTTTTGTGTTCAGGGTTGGCTCCGGCCCCGTAACACTTGGTGGGCTGACGTTTCGGCCCAAGCTCGGCCTATCGGCTGGGGGTGTAGTAGCGACATTTAAATTTCACCAACCCCACCCATGCAATCTGCACAGGAGTGAAGCGGGAGGCGTCCCTATGCTTAAGCATGGCCGATTTCGGGACATTTCCGATAACGTGCCGAAACATGCAGTGATATAAGATAGGAGATACCCTCTGCTATAACATATGAGTGATATAAGATATCACGTGATATATGACACCTTTTGCTACAACGGACAAAAAATTTTTAAAACGTCAAAAATATGCTGACCAGAAAAATTTTCCAAAACATCGGCATTACAAATCTGACTGTTAGTTTTCTTTACACCCAGTAGTAGTGTAAATTTTGCATTATTCATTTCTAGTTAATGTGTAGTTTACACTACAAATTTATTATACTTCCAGAGCGTTTCAAAACGTGAATTTGTTTCCAAATGTTCCGTAAGGTCAGAATTTCGAATCTGAGTAAAAGCGTTTTTTAAACCGAATAATTGCGCAATATGCTGGAAACCTTAAATCTGTTCAAATAAGGTAAGGTTGTCTTGTTTTGGAAAGATAATGCTGATGTTCAGAACAATATTGTTTTCCGCGTTCTTTGACTGCTGTCATTATTGTGGCATGTTACTGTTACCGTATGTGTTTACTAAGTAATTTTCTCAAATCGTGTACTAGCAAAGAAAAATGCTCCGATGGTACAAAAAAGAAGAAAACACTTGGGATTGTGGATTATTAAGGATGTAAAAGGAGGGCCCTGGGGAAAAGCTACCTAAGTATACGCTTAAAGTCGCCAAATCTGCTAAAATTCAGACTTTCTCAAAGCAGTCCAAAAAATCGAAGTATATTCTGCGGTCTCTGGAGGAGTGTAACCTTCTTTAATTAATTTTCAATGCTTCACATAAAAGTGTATAAGGATAATCTAAAATATTTACTTTTTGTAAATTACTTGCAGTTTGCAGCGTTGACTTAATCCGTATCGTGATTGATAGAAAACTAACTACAATTGTATTTAAAGGTATTTTATTCCATTATCATGAGCATTACAGTAAGCAAACCTGGCGTTAATTGATTAGTACACACAATCGTGGTGAGCATGCAAGTTTACCTCTTTGTAGTTTGTTTCATGTAAGCTTACGCGTTTCCTACTGCTTTACATCAACAAATTCTTTGATTGTCTTGAATGCATCGATGTTTGCTATTTCATTCAATTGGCTTGCAGAGTTGCTCCTAGTTTAATTTCCCATACCTACTGCATAGCTAATTTGCTGCTGTTTCAATCGTTTCTTCTGCTTCGATAATTTATTTCAATCTGCAGGCCGCAGAATACACTTCGATTTTTTGGCGTCGCTTAGAGAAAGTCTGATTTTTAAGAGATTTTGCGACTTTAGGCATATGCATAGGTAGCTTTTTCCTAGTCCCCTCCTTTTACATCCTTAATAATCCAATATCCCAGGTATATTCATTTTTTCTGTTCCATTAGAGCATTTTTCTTTGCTAGTCAGTGTATATAGATTTTTGTATCAATGATCTTATTGCATCGTAAGTAATCAGCGCTGACAATCACACGAATTAACGAATCACAAATTAAAAAAATGCAAATTTTTAATGCAACAACAGTAAAATTTTAACAACTAGAGTTATCACGGTTTAGAATTAGATGACTTCGCCCGAGCAAGTTGAACAATGTCATGGAACTTTGAGGTTTTGTTATTCAGAAGAGCGCTTGTTGAACCTGATTCAATGACCTGAAGGTATCGAATAAAATAACTTTTTTAGCATAGAATTGTTTAGAACAAAATATGCAAATTATTGAAAAACAAAAAAAGAAAAATTACAAGATTTGAAATTTCATTTGTCTTTTTTTCTCTGCTACTACAAACTAGAAACAGATGTAATGACCTATTATTGTTCACTTGACTAAGCATTAAGCTATTATCAACGTCCCACTTCCCACCCACCGTCCACCTTTTGTTTATGCCACTATCTACTGTGAAAAATATGATTCTTCACTCCTGTTCTATTTTTGTCGTAAAATCTAGGATAAAAAACGTTCCACTGGTACTTCGTTTCCTCATTTTCATCGTAAAATCTAGGAGTAAAATATTGTTATTCATTAATAAGAAAGGAAAATTTCCTAATTAGGGTCACACTGATCTGGGGTTCCTCGAGTCTTTTCAAGTTAAAATGATTTTAAAAGTGGATAGAAAGGTTTAGAAAGTGTAACAACTAACTTGGTTCTTGCATGTACATAGGTGGGCGTACCCCGAGCTCAGCCAGACAAGTACTGTACGGCGGTAGGTCTTTACATCTGATCCTAGTTTGTAGCATCAGAGAGAGAGAGAGAGTGAAATTTCAAACCTTATTTTCAAGCGTGTTTCACTCTTAGATTTTACGACGTAAAAAATGAAACTTAGAAGTGAAGAATTACATTTTTCCTACTTTAGTTAGTTGTACAAACATAAGTTGGATGTGGGTAGCTTAATTGTAAGTCAAAGAAATAAACAATAGGTCTTTACATCTGTTCCTATTTTGTAGTAGCCAAGAAAAGAAGATTATTAAAAATTAAAATCTTATTATTGAATAACTATATTTAAGTCCTGGAATTCACAACGAATTTTTTCCTCACAAAATATTGGCAAATATGGGCCTGTTTTTTCCAAACTAGTTCTAAAATTTTCATTTAATTTTCTTGGACGCCTTTCAGGATTGAAATACCTGGGCTCCTCATCTGTTGGTGGTGTAACATGTCACCTCTTCGAGATTCAAATACTTGCACTCCTCATTAGTGGGTTGTGTAAGACGTAACTTTTTCAAGATTGAAATACCTGGGCTCCTCATCTCTGGGTGGTTTAAGACGTCACCCTGTGTGTAGTGAATGACTTGAAGGAAGGGTAGCCGTGGAATGAGTCATTTTAACGCTTAACTTGAAAGTTTTTTTACGAGAGTTTCACAAAATATTTCCAAGTACGGGCCTGTTTTTCATACTAGTTCTAAAATTTTCATCTAATTTACTTGAATGCCTTTCAAGATTCAAATACATGGGCTCCTTATCTGTGAGTGGTGTAAAAAAGTCACCTTGTGTGTAGTGAATGACTTGAAGGAATGGTAGCCATACATGGACAAGGGCCGGTCTTCCCATTGATACCAGCTGTCCAATTTTCTCGTTGGTTGTCCTTTTACAAAGTGGTTGTTTGGTTGGTAGATTGGTTAAGCAGTGTTTGATTGATTAATTAATGGTTGTTTAACTGGTTTTTGGTTATTGATCGGATAGTTATTATATTATTATTTCACTAATCAGTTGAAATTCAAGTCACTCGCATGTATTTTCCTGGATTCATCTTCCTTTTTCCAGTTATTGTTAATTCTAGAGTCATTTTTATGTATTTTCTTTGATTTGTATGTTATTTTACAAAATTTCCATTGATGCTGGCAGATCTTCCCATTGATATCGACCCGACCCCCATTAATACCGATTTGAATAAAGTTGTATGGTTTGTCCATGTATGATGGTAGCCGCTGAATAAGTCATTTTAACGTTTAACTTAAATGCTTTTTGTACGAGATTTTCACAAAATATTTGCAAATGTAGGCCTGATTTTTCATACTACTTCTAAAATTTTCATTTAATTCACTTGGATGCCATTCAAGATTCAAATATGTGGGCTCCTTATCAGTGGTTGGTGTAAAACATCACCTTATGTATACCGAATTACTTGAACGAATGGCAGCCGCGGAATAAATCATTTTAACGCTTAACTTAAAAGCTTTTTTATGAGAGTTTCACAAACTATTTGCAAATACAGGCCTGTTTTTTCACACTAGTTCTAAAATTTTCATTTAATTTACTTGAATGCCATTCAAGAGTCAAATACATGGGCTCCTTATCTCTGGGTGGTGTAAGACGCCACCTTGTGCGTAGTGAATGACTTGAAGGAATGGTAGCCTCGGAATAAGTCATTTTAACGCTTAACTTAAAAGCTCTTTTTACGAGTTTTTAATAAAAAATTTGCAAATACGGGCCTGTTTTTTTCATACTAGTTCTAAACTTTTCATTCAATTTTCTTGGATTGTCCTTCAAAATTCAAATACCTGGGCTCCTCGCATGCAGGTGGTGTGAGAAGTCACCTTGTGTGTAGTGGACGACTTGAAGGAATAGTAGCCGCGGAATAAGTCATTTTAAAACTTAACTTTATAGCTTTTTTACGAGATTTTCACAAAATATTTGCAAATACAGGCCTGTTTTTTCCAAACTAGTTATGAAATCTTCATTCAATTTTCTTGGATGCCTTTTAGGATTTAAATACCTTGGCTCCTCATCTGTTGGTGGTGTAAGATGTCACCTATTCGAGATTCAAAACCTGGGTTCCTCATCTGTGGGGTGTGTAAGACGTCACCTTGTGCAATGAATGACTTGAAGGAATGCTAGCCGCGGAATAAGTTATTTTAATGCTTAACTTAAAAGCTTTTTTACGAGATTTTCAGAGAATATTTGCAAATACAGGCCTGTTTTTTCATACTAGTTCTAAAATTTTCATTTAATTTTCTCGAATGCGTTTTAAGACTCAAATATGTGAGCTCCTTATCTGTAGGTGGTGTAAGACGTCACCTTGTGTATGTAGTGAATAACGTGCCGAGCCTAACCGAAACCTCGGCGTCGGTCCGATCACTGGTCTAGATATTATATTTCATTTTTTATTTTAATAAATGTTTTTGGTGCCTCCATACACATGATTAACAAATGACCTGGCCGGATTCCATGAGTAAAACCTGATCAGTCAAGATAACGTTATTGATACGATGTGCGACGACCAAAGTTGTTGAGTCGGCGAAGGCGTGCATCAAATTTGAGGCAACGCTGAGATCGGTGCAGTCGTCCAAAAAAGCCGTGGCTTCATCCAAAATCACGATTTTTGATTTCCTCAACAAGGCTCTGGCTATGCACAACAACTGACGTTGGCCTAACGAAAAATTCTTGCCACCTTCTACTATTTCACTGTCCAACCCGCTGTCTAATCCCGATATCTGAAGAGTATTGTGCCCTATAGCCTTAGTAGTCTACAGTCGATTTCACCTAAGTTTGGTCACAAATCTTAGGAATTTCAGCCGACAGTAAGCCCAGAGATTACGATAATTTTATATAAGCTCAATGCTATAATCGCGATCTGTCAGCTAATTGTCGGAAATTGTTTTTAAAAATCATGCCTAATTTGTGTGAACAATACTATAGATGCTACATAGTCCCAAACTTCTGTGTTTTGTTAAATGGTCAAGTATTTATTTAAAACTTTTGACAGACATACTACTGCGTTTTTTGCAGGTAGTATGAAGAAGAAATGAATATTCTCTTGAGTTTTACTCGCAATTCTTTCTATAATTTTCTGGAAAAATTTTAAAATAGAGTGTGCAAATAATGCTTAATGTCTATAATTCAAAACCTTAACTATTACCCAGCCGCCGACATAAGTGTAATTACGAATTTCGGCGGATATGCACATACATAGGGTTAAAGAATTCTCTCTAAAATTATCATCCAGTAGACGTCGTTTTGTGACCTTGGGAAGATCATTGTACTAGGAATCCTAAACCAGAACTAGAAAACAGTTCATTTCTCTTCTATTATTTGTTAGAAAATGTAGTCCACCCGAAAAGTTTCGAAAATTCTTCATTGATCGCTGGCATCGCCCTTTTTAGCAACGTTTCTGTCTCTACTTCATAAAATATATATGGCGAATCAATATTTTTACTAATTGACAAAAATTTAAAAATATATCAAATCAATTTATTAAAAAAATCACAAATAAAGTGCTCATTCAAATTTAGAGTAAATTTAAGTAGGAAATAATACCAGAAAATTATGTAATTTTAAAGGAAATTTCTTTAATAGAAACTTATGTGAAAATCGAGATCTTCCACATCTCCGAGCACTATACAAATTTATACGTATTAAAATTAAAAGTTTCATGATACTTGTTAATTGTTTTTATTATTATTTTATTATTTTACATTACATTAGATTGCATTACATTATTGTTACTCACAGTATCCTTGAGGTTTGCCTGCTTGAGCGCTTCCCAAAGCATATCGTCCGAAAATTCGCTGCGGATATCCAAATTAAAACGAATCGTACCCGAAAAAAGAACCGGGTCCTGCGGTATGGCGGCGATATTGAATCTTAGATCGTAAACGCTTAAATCCTTTACGTCAAATCCATCAATTAGTATTGTTCCTTCGCTAACCGGATATAATTTCAGCAAAACTGAGCAAATCGATGATTTCCCTGAATCAAAAAAGCGTATTTCATGAAATATTGCTGTCTTAAATATGATTTTCGAAATCCAAAGCCAAAAACGGAATAGCTACGAAGCATTGTTATTTCTCGTACAATAAAAATCATTAAGCTAGTCGCATCGCAACCAAACATGCACGTGAGTAGTTTGGGGGTACTCTAGACCATACATGGGCAGCAAGAAAATTCTAAGGGGGAGGGTCTGGTAAGTGAAATGGCCAAAAATGTTACTAAAAATAGAAAATGCTGGGTCTACAGTAATCTGCGGGGGTTTTTCAACTTTTGCGGTGGCTGTAAACCCCTAACGTACCGCACGCCGCCCATATGTGGTCTAGACCAGACATGCACGTGAGGGGCGTTTGCGGGGGTCTATAATCCTAGAATAAAAAAATTGGAAATTTTTCGGGGGAAATAAGGCAAGACGAAGGTAAAAAATGAATTAAAATCGGGAAATTTCTTCAAAAGTCATTAAAGTTGATTAGAAACTAAATAAAAACGTAGTTTAATGCTATTTTAGCGCTTATACCGGTTTTTGAGTAGCCCAAGAAAGCTCAGTTTTTGCCAGTGGCCGATATAGGATATTGTTAAGGGGGTGGTACCCCAACTCTTCCAAAACCAGTGAAACATAGGTCCGAAAATTCGCCCTTCACGGGTGAAATAGCGGTTTTTTCAGCGTTTTAAATTGTATACTTTTATGTAAAATCACTTTTGACGCAAAATTTTTGGGAGAATTCCGAAAATTCAGACAATTTTGTGCGATCCGGCGCGGAGCGCTGGAAAATTTGAGAAAATTAGGCGGAAGGATGTTTAGAAGCTTAATTTACCGCTCGATTCTCTGTATTTTGACGTAATTTTTAAAAGTAATGCTTAAAAATAAAAGAAATCTATGTTGGAATAGGTGTTTCCGCTCTTGAAAGTGCTTTAAAATCTATTCCATGAGCGGAAAATGACTTCCAGGTCGCCAAGAAACGCACAAGCAACTTTTTTCGTGTATCGTGCGCTACATGGTCACTTAAAACCGAAATTTGAATAACAATAATTCCAAGCAAAGGCTGTTGGAGCAAAATACATGCAGGAGACGACTGTCGAAAGCACGTAGCCCGAGAGGCGCATATTAAAAAGCACCGTTTGCCGATTGGCTGGATTGCTAACACTTTATCATAGGTAGCGCGTTAGCGCGTACCTATATTATACTTGGGTACCCTCAGCAAATGTCCCCCTCACAGCTATAACGGCACACATCTGAGAGGTGCGGTTTTTAATAAAAGGTAGATAATAAAAAAACTGAGAACCCCCATTTTTTGTTTACACTATACACCGAGCGAAACGTGAGTGTGTAAAGTTAACACGAAAAATTCAAATGATTTGCGGAGGGCCAAATTTTTTTTAAAAAATGTTTTCCTTGATTAGTAGGTTACGAATCTGGCCTTAAAATTTCTTTTCACTCATTAGTTGTTGCACACGAGTGTAAATTAGACGGTTTCTTTTACTGTTTTCATGTGCACGAGCATATCTAACTCAATTTTACATTCTATGCAGTCTGATTGATTTCAAAAGGTAGACGGTTATAGAATCTAGGGGTCTTTTTTATTTTTTTCCAAAACAATATTTTATAAATTTAGAGGCGGTTTATTGTAAACAGTCTGGGACAAAAAAATTTTTCCCTGTCATATTCTCCACTTAGTAGACAGAACGTGGTAAATACCTATAAATGGGCCTCGTCCCGAGCGCTACACGTCAAAATTTACTTCGTTTCTTTAAAATCAATATTGCGTTATTAGTGCAGGTGTAAACTTTACACTGAAATTTTTTCCGCCTAGAGCGTCTTGGATGATGAATTTTTTTAAAAAATGTTCTCCGTAAGGTAAGAATAACGAATCTGACCTTTAAACTGTTCTACAGCCACTGCTTGTTGAGGTATGAAGAGGTGAACTTTGAATAATCATGTATCTATTTTCTAATGCCGATAGATAACTCCGTATTGCATATTGTTTGATCAGATTTTCTTATTTCAGAGGTTTTTGACTCGTCTTTAATGAATAATTATTTTTATTATCATATATGCCCTATTCTTAAACTTCAGCAGAATGATGAATATTTTTTCAATAATTGATCAAGTATTAAAATTCACCGATTTGTCGAGTTGGTGTAGAGGCTGACGCATCCGTTCTCGCATGCGGCTTTAAAAAAGACTACTGGGTTCGGATTTTCTGAGTACTGACTTTTTCATTTTTAATTATTTCGGCAAAACCATGCACTTTCGACTTGTTTATGTCTGCGAACAACTCCGGTTATGAGATTTAAGAAATTTTTGAGACAGAAATGTACTATGGATCAAGTGCTATCTTGCGTTTACTAGCAAACATTTCTACAATTAATACGTAATTAGTACCAGTGATTTAAACTTAACACTTTAGTGGATGAGTAAAAAAATAGATTTTGTCCGAAATTTCTCTGCCAGCTTTTTCGATTATGAGTTGGGATGAACTGAATAAAATTGAAATAAAACAACTTTTAAGGGCTAGAGGTCGAAGCAAGCCGCTTCAAAAAAAACGTAAAATTGAGTTGTTTATGGGGGTGTAAAGTTTGAAATCTGAGGTGTAAAATGGGCGAAAAAACAGGTTTTTTTAGTATTTTGATTGGTAAATCATATCAAATATTTTGCGGAACATAAGTTTCGCACATTCAAACGTACTACAATCTAAGGGCTACAAACTGGCTCGAACTGAATTTATTTACACTAAATGGGGCGTTAGGTTCAGATTTTTAAAGTTTACAATGTGGTGGACAGTGGAAAATACGTGTTTGTCCATTTTTTTGTTCGCCACTTTCTCTGTTCGGAAATCGGGCGAGGTTGAATAGGATACAAATAAAGTACTTTTCAAGGGGTACGCGTCACAGCGAATTGCGTTTGTTTACATCAACATTTAGCTTTTTCGGGAGGTGTAAATTCAAAAAAATGGGAGAGTTAAACGTGTTTCTGTCTTGTTTTTTCTGCCAAGTTCTGGGTTATGAGTCTGGACATAATCTCAAGTCTATAAATTAACCAGAAACCAAATGTGATACGCCAGTTTGTTTGCACTCAACAGTGGTGTAAAGTGGTTTACATCTGATATTTATTTGTTTTCGGTCCAATTGTGGAGAATTAATCTTTTCATAAATGTTGATCGTAATATCACAATAATATCAGAATTACGAATCCGACTAAAATTTTCTTTACACTCTGTGGTTGTGTAAAGTTTACACTGCATCTTAACTTTAGTTCTAGAGCCTTGCGGAAGCTTAATTTTTTTAAAAATGTTATACGTAAAATCAGAATCGGGAATCTAAGTGTTAGTTTTCTATACACCTAGTAGTTGTGTAAAGTTTGCACTATTCATTTGTTGTCAATATGTAGTTTATACTACAAATTTATTTTACTTCCAAATCTGAGCGTTAGTGTTCCTTACACTTGATATATGCGTAAAGTTTATGCTGAAAAACTTTGATCTGTTTAAATAATGTAAGGTTGTCTTGTTTAAAAAGGATAATGCTGATAATAAGAACAATATTGTTTTCCGCGTTCTTGGACTGCTGTCATTATTGTGGTATGTTACTGTATGTGTTTACTGACTGATGTTCCGAAATCATGATAATTAAAAGTAGGGTAAAAGCAAAGAAAAATGCTCCGATGGAACAAAAAAGATGAATATACTTGGAATTGTGGATTATCAAGGATGTAAAAGGAGGGGACTAGGAAAAATCCACCTAAAGCCGCAAAATCGGCTAACAATCAATCTTTCTCTAAGCAACGCAAAAAATCGAAGTATATTCTGCGGCCAACAGATTAAAATAAATCTTTAACCATAAAAATGATTGAAAAAGCAACACGTCAGCTATGCAGTAGCTAGCTATGGGAAATGATATTGAGTAAGTCTTTCTAAGCCAATTAAATAAAATAGCAAACACCGATGCATCCAAAACACTTGAAGAAATTTTTGGTTCAAAACAGTAGGAAACGCGTGAGTTGACTTAAAATAGACTAAATGTAGGTACAGTAGCATTCCCGTAACGATTGTATGCACTAATTAATCGGCTCCCTGCTCTCTATCAATCAAAATACGAAGCTAGTCAGCGTTGCTACTTGCCAGCAATTTAAAAAAGTAAACATTATAGATTTCGTTTATACTCTGAAACTTTGAACATTCTTTAAAAAAGACACTTTGTTCGAAGCCGCAGAATATAATTCGATTTTTTGCGTTGCTTAGAGAAAGTGTGATTTTTAGCAGATTTTGCGACTTTAGGTAGATTTTTCCTAGTCCCCTCCTTTTACATCCTTATTAATCCACAATTCCAAGTATTTTCATCTTTTTTGTTCCATCGGAGCATTTTTCTTTGCTAGTATCAAGATTTTTTGATTATTGCTTCTACGTACTTTTTACCCAAAAACGCGCCAAAAATTAATCAATTTCTATCTTTATTGTTGAAAGTGATATAATGAAGTTAAAAATACGATTTTACCTAGAAAAGACGCTTTATTGGCTATTTTGACCATTTTGGTCGTTCAAACAACAAAACATTTGTGAACGTTAAATTAGCTGTTTTGGATTTCTAAGATTTTACCTACTCCTGCCGACCGTGACCTTGTGCATCTATGGGTCAGACAGAGAGCTTTTTGAGTCAATGGTCCCAAACTGACATAAATGCTGAACCAGTTGTGAAGATATGTTAATCCACAGTTTCTACTCAATTTCAGATTTGCAGAAAATATTTCTTTTCGTCCATTCTTGGCCTTCACTTTGCATTATTTTCCTCAGAAAATTTACCATTTTACCACTATGGGGTTTAGCTAGCTCCCAAAGATCCCTCCAAGGGCATGTCTGATCGCAATATATTAATTGGAACGATTATTTAATCATATTTAATTATAGATACACATCTATGTCTACGTACCTGATCCAGTCCGGCCTAAAATGCCTATCTTTTTCTTTGGCTCAATTTGGAACGATACGTCTTTGAGAGACAGAGCATCGCGACTAGCGTACTTTAACCTGAAGATGACGATGTTACACTTATAGATTTTATTTGAAAATAGATGAATTGATAAATCGATGATAAAATTTATCCTAACTAATCAAAAACAACCAAACTATATCCAAAAAGATTTTTATTTTTCTTTTGTCCCCAGAACTTTTAGCTGGGTAGTCTTTAAATGCTAACCTCAAACTCTTTCAAATATCGGTTACCCGAAAAACTCTAGCGCGATACACTTTAAAATTCGGAAAATTTAGTTAAACGATGGCCACAGACAGTGATCGACCGGGGCCCGGCCCCGGCGAGTTCCCGGCCATTTTTGGGCTCCACCGGCCCCGGTCGTGGTAAGTCTAAAAAATGGCCGGGAAGTCAGAAAAATTATTGCATTTATTTAGTTCTTTAATAGTGTGATAACAACAGCTTCTTGTGCCTAGATAAACCAGTAAGTCATTTGCTTGGCTTAAATAATCATATCATCATTGTTCTTAATTTTAACTAGACCTTCAACGATTGCCTATGCTTGAAGCAGATACCTAATCTGTTTTCCCCAATAATTCTTGTACGATAAAGGTTTCATAATCAATCAGTATCCTAAGTCATTGTCGTTTGACATTTGATTTGCCAATGCAAATGCCACAGCAGGAGAATCAAACGAGGTGAGCCCCGGTTTGGAAACCCTAGAGCGCAAGAAATTAGGTCATTATTTTTTTATATATTTGCTGAAAAACTCGAAATTCAACGATTTTCTACAATTAGGTTACTATGCTAGAATTTTGCTTATTCAGCGTGAAAATTTAAACTAAAATGCAGCAAGAGAAAGTAATATTTCAACGAAGTGCCCACAAAATATTTCAAAAAAGTGAAATTATTACTCATCTTATGCCGCTCACAAACAAAAGTCAAAAGTAGTGGATTGGTCCATACCTAAATATGAATGCCTTCTCTCCAGCGTGGTCCTTTTCACTTGAGTATTTATGGTCAATGTTGAATTAAAATTCGTCTGGGATTTAAACTTTTCAAAATTTTCGGCTGATAGATTAAATACCTCAAAGGCGGAAGTGATGCCCTACACATAAATCTTTACAGAGTCAGAAAAACCTAGAAATCCTATTTTTGAACATGGACAGCATTTTTTAAAGTAAATAACCACTTTTTGAACCATGCGACCCAATATTGAACTTGAACAAAGACTTTCTGAGCCAAACCAACCACTTTTCGAGGCTTAATAACCATTTTTTGAACCAGGAAAGCCAATTTTCCGAAGTTGGACAGGCAATTTTCTAGCTGGTAATTGGACAACCACTTCTTGAACCAGATCAACCACCTTTTATTCAGAAGTTTGGACTGCGAAAACCATTGACTATTGCCCAGGTATGATTAAATAACATTAATTAATCACTGCTTGCTAAACTTATTGCAAAGCGCATGTTGCCCATCATGCATGACACTACATAGGTATATACAAATTCATTTAATTGGCTGTAGTTATACTATACTACGATGAGTTGAATATGTACTATATACTTATATACTATATACTATAGTATACTATACCTTGTACACCCCGGCCCCGGTCAAAAAACTCGCCCTAGTCGATCACTAGCCACAGATACCCTAAATTGTTTTTCTTTCTTTGTTTTCATGAGCCTACAGGCAAAATGTAATGTTATATCAGAATTCGGCAGGCGCCTAATTTTTTCACGAAGTTCTGTCAAAAATAGAATAAAAAAGTCACAAAATCACTATGTGTTCGCCCAAAAGGTCTCTAAAAGAGCCAAAATTTGTAAAGAATTTAAAACGATGACTGAAAATGAGAAGAAAATGCATTCCAATATTTTTATCGACTACGTTGGGCCAATAGGGAAAGGGAAGTGGTCGACTCTCCCTAAATCCGTCCTTGCTTCTTGATGATAAGCAATCGCATAATAAAAGCAAAGCACAAGCGAAGATAGTAATAGAAATAGTGGTGACCAGGTATGCACATGCGGAGTCTGGGAGTCTGGATTCCCTGAAATGAAAAATAGGAAGTTTTGGGGAAATGAAGGCAAATGGCTGCCAAAAGATCAGTTAAAATCAAAAATTTTCTTGCATAAACGCTTTAAATTAATCGGACACGGTGAATTAATTTAGTTTTTACGCTATTTTGACATTTTTATCAGTTCTTGACGCAGCTTTCGCTCAAAAAAAGGTTACTCTGACTGACTTTCAGACAGGATGTGCGGAATATCGAAAACAAGAAATACTGACACTAATTTTGAAAGTATATATATATATATATATATATATATATATATATATATATATATATATATATATATATATATATATATATATATATATATATATATATATATATATATATATATATATATATATATATATATATATATATATATATATATATATATCCGTTACACATCCTTAGTTGTCTTATTTATTACTTACAGTCCCTTTGTGATTGCTTTTCATTAGACACTTCGTCATTTTCTGTATTTATTGATGAGTCTTATAGTTTTTGCTATTCGTAATTTAACTTTCCGCCCCTGTCCAGATTTTTAATTATCTTTTTTTGGTGGTCTCACTTACGAGACGTGTTTGAATTCTATCTTGCCCTCCGTTGGCCAATTTTTTGCAACGCTCAAGGCTGATCGTGAATATTGTTCGCGGTCTACCTTCTACAAAACGAGAAGTTTCGCAAGATGAATTATAATGTCTTTTATATTTCTATTGACGCTACCTTTCTGTAGTGATTAAGGCGTTCAACCGACGTTAAATGCGACTCAAATTCGGTATGTGTACGCACAGCGAATTGAAAAATTCCGCTCATCTGAACAGACAGAATTTTTTGATTTTACTTGAAAAATAACAAATAGACTAATTTTGTATTTGAGCTTTTAAATTTATACCATAAATACGATGAAAAAAGCTGCTGAAAATCTGAAATTCTAGCATAAAATATGACCTGAATGCAAAAATTTGACATTCCTGATACATACGCAGAATAGCTGAACAATGTATAGGAGTGAAAGTCATTAAAAACGAATATACTGTGAACAGTGGCGGATATAGGATTCTCCTAAGGAGGGGGTATCCCAACTTTTCCGAGAAACAGTAAAAAGAGCATTTTTTCGGTGTTTTACATTGTATACTTTAAACATAAAATCACTTTTGACGCAATATTTTTTCTAAAATTTTAAAATTTTCGACAATTTTGTGTGAAAAAATAATTAATTTCTTTGACTTCAACAAACCTCTGGCACGAAGTGCCAGAAAATTTGTGAAATTAAGGCGGATAGACGTCATAGAAGCATGATTTACTGCTTAATTTCCTGCATTTATAGCATTTGATGCGAAACTTCGAAATTTTTAATTGAAAATAGAAGAAAACTATGCAAAAATAGCTGTTTCTGCTGCTAAAATTGTTTTGAATCCTACATGAACAGAAAATGGCTTTCAGGTCGCCAAGAAAGTAAATAAATGTCATTAATAGGTAATCATTCGGCGCGTAGCGCCAGAAAAATTCGAGAAATTATGGTCACTGACGGCCAAAAATCATTGCAAATCGCATATCCATTCCTAATCTCGCCAAACATTCTTGGCCAATGGGGGGAGTGGCCAACCCCGCCCCCTTAAATCCGCCCCTAACTGCGAATATTGGAATAGCTTACCACAGCCATGCTTATGGGAATCAAGGGCTTAGACACCTTAGAATGAAAAAGGGAAATCAAAGATTTTCTCAAAAGTACTTCAAATTGAACGGAAACCGCGGATTAACATATTTGTACGCTATTTTAGCATTTATACCAATTTTTGAAGCCACTTTGACTGAAAAACAGATCTACGGCTGAAAAACCAGACCGGCCGATACCGAAATCGGGTTATATGAGGGTAGAACCAAAATTCTGGGGTGCAAGATTTTTCCAAAGTAAAAAAACGGCCTTAAATATGGTATTATGGCGTAAAAACACCATTTTTCAACGTTTCTCATCGAGCACTATCCATTGGCATCAAAAAATTGCGAAAAAAATTCCAGAAATTGAATTCTCAAACCCCCTTCCCGCCACGCCCACGTGTGGTCATACTGTGCATCTATGATAAACGCTCAAGTGGAAAAATGAAGGAAACGTTAATGAGAGCTTAATAAAAAAGAAATACGCACGATCGGCCAGCAGGAATGAAAGTTATGTATATATTATTTTGAATAAACGAAAATACATATTTAACGTTAACATATGAATGAATTAACTGATTAAGATGAATAAAACAAAAGTAAGACCAATCACAAGTCATGTTGTTTAGCATCCCAGTGAGAAATTTTTTAATCGGAATTTCGAGCGAAAACTTCTAGACGGAATAAAATCTGCAAATAAAGGACTTACTTGCATAGCAAAAGATATAACCATGCCAGCGTAGGCCGGTTCAACGTGACCGGCCAAAAAAACGATCAGAAACGACGTGCAAAACGTAATCATGACAACAATAAGATCGAGCCAAACTGCAAGCCAATGCATGGCGCAATTGTACATGAAAATGCATCCGCTGTTGACGTCGAGGAGCAATTTAAATCTGAATTTGAAATTTAACATTCTGCATTTGAAATTTGAGTTATTTAATTTGATTTGATTTTGATTTTTTTATTTGGTTCAATCCCTTTTTATTGCAAGCATTGACATGTAATAAAAGAATTTTAATCTTGGATAACAATGAGAAAAGCGTATATGAGCACGGGATAAATTATCTGTAGAAAATAAGGCAAAATTAATAGAGAAACGGACAGAAATCAATATTTTTGGCATAATTTAAATTTTGTGAAATTTTTATCATGCCTTTGATCATAAACTTGAGAATTGATATGGTTTTCATACTATTTTCTCGTTTATACTTGTTTCTAACGATATGTCAGCTCAGTAGAGCTTACCAGCTGACATCCAGACTCGTTTGACCCCAAACCTGTGTCTACGGTTACACAGATGGTTAAAAGCATTAAATTTATGTAAGTAGAACCACTTTCGTGCATTACTATATATTCAGATTAAAGAGTTGAAAACAATGGAATGCATGTATATGAAAATCTATATATCTCAACCAGCTCTAACGAATAACAAAAATGGTAAAAAAATTCAAGAGTAAGTAGGGATTTAATAATTTTAGGATTGTTTTTATTTTTTATTTTATTCTTTATATTTCATTTTTTCCATTTTTTATCAAAAATTTATTTTAACTTTTTAATCACAAATGTTGATACGATGATATTATTATGCAAATCTACAGTTCTTTTTACTAATGCGTAATTTTTAATGCGATTCTTACTGATCGAAGCATAATTTTGCTTTTCCAAATGAACGAATGGTCGTTGCGCCACGAATAGTCGAATCGACGAATGAAAACAAAGGAGACCTCGAGTTATTCTCCGAACGTTTCAAACTAGAATAACATTCATGCGTGTTTGGTTAAAATGATTCGAAAGAAATAAGAAAGGAAATGTTTGATAGTAAAAAAAGTAAAAAAATAAAAAATCATAGAAAAGTAAAAAATGGCACGACTACTAGCAAAATATCATTTTATTTGTCCGAAATAATAGAAAGTCATCAATATGATCAAAAAAGTAAGCTTGAGGTATACTATTAGGCGAGCGAGACAGTAAAACAAAAAAATGCACATCACGGCTAATTCGAATTTTTTTTGAATAATCAAATGTGATTAAATATAAATAAAAAGACAGCGTAGTTCAGTCTGGTATAGTTTGTAGATGACTTCAAGTGTGTATTTACATACGCCAAAATTTTATTTTCCTGTCCGACTTTGGCCTTAATTTTGCATATTTAAGCAGAAAACTTTCCCTTACCTCTTCATGGGCTTTCAGATCCACGTCCCTACTGCGCGTTTAGTCCAAATATTGCTATTAGTTTTCAAACGTTTCCTGATTGTTTTTTCATTTATAGTTTGATTAAAACACTTTTCCTCATGCTAATAAACACGTGAGCATGCATAACAATTTATTGCCCATCCGTACCTCCTTATACCGGATCTGAAGCAGGCGACAAATACGAGGAAGACGGTAGATAGCGGCAAACAAGCTATTAAAAACCACGGGAAAACCCAAGCGATTACGACGAGGTAGCCAACTATTTGTAGACAATTTTGTAAGAAGCATTCGGCGTTGAATGGAATCTTGACGTCAACTAAAATACGATAATTTAAAAAAAATCAAATTATTTATTGCCCGACAACAAAATAAACACAATAGCAAAATACGATAGATAAAGGAAACACGATCGATTAAAGATAAAGAAGGCAAATATGAGCAAAGGGCATACATGTAAGAGGGGGATGAAGGATCTCTCCACCCAAAGTCAGCCACCCTCCCCCATCCCCCAAAGCCAGAAAAGTTTTGATCCCCCCCGATTTTTAAAAGAAAAAATCGAAATTTTGGCCGTTTTTAGGTGTTCTCAGGCCATTCTTGGCCAAAAATTGGAGGTCATATACCCCCTCCCCCGCCCCCTAAAAATGGCTGGGACCCCTCCCCCAATTTCGAGCCGTTACATGTATAGCAAACGGACATGCAAGTCAAATGATTGACAATAGACTGAGCTATTGATTTTGTTCTCATTCCTCTTTAGGATATGATTGATTACTATTTTTATAAGATTTCTAGTTTTAAGGATAGAATGGAAATAATAATCAGTTCAAAAGTGACCCCGAAATTTGAGTAAACTATTGAATAATACAATAAGTGAACATAATTCGCCTAGTGCGAACTCTAAACATATAGATAATATGCGTCTGAATAAAAATTTCACGCCACAACACTGTTTATGAAAAAATTTTTAGAAGAAAAACAAATTCTCTTGTGATTCTATTCTTAGTGATATTAAGCTCATTCTCTCACTTATTAGAAATAAAGTTATTTTGAAGTCCCTTGATTCGTCTTCACGAATTAATTCTAAATTGTAAAAAACATATCAAGATCTATTAATATATCGAAGAAAAAAGTAAAATAAAAATAAATAAAATTAAAAAATAAAATAACATTTAAATAAAAGGAACAAAAATAATATTCACGAATATCTCCATTTGAAGTTAAGACTTATATATCAAAGTATGACTGCAAAGTGCATAACATAAAGCAATAGAGTAATACTAATGGCAAAATTATGATACAGAACATTAAAAAAACTGCTTACGATCGTCAATGTCCTTCGAAAAACGGTTTATCACGCGTCCTAGAGGGATGCTTTCGAACCAAGACATCGTAGCGTGTACAACCGAATTTAATGTTTTGTTATGCAAATAATTCGAAGCGTTCAACGAGACCTGTAAAGAATAAAAAAAATACAGTTCGAAGAACGCATACGAAAAAAACCATCTTTTAAATATAAATCCTTTCGAACATTTATGAGAAGTGTAAACTTGCAAACTACCAGGGGCGGATTTACAGGGGTGGGGGCGCTCCCCTTCATTGGCCGAAAAATGTTTGGCGAGTTAAAGACTGGATATGTAATTCGCAATGATTTTGGCCGTCAGTGATCATAATTTATCAAATTTTATCGGCTTCCCACGCCTAATAATACATATTAATGACATTTATCTGCCTTCTTTGCGACCAGGAAGCCATTTTTTGCTCATAGAATAGCTTCAAAAACAATTTTAAGAGCAGAGACAGCTATTTCAGCATACATTTCTTATATTTTCGAGCATAACTTATAAAAAATTTCCGACGTTCGTCGTCAAATGCTACAAATACAGAAAATCGATAAGTAAATCAAGCTTTTAAACGTCCTTCAGCCTAAATATTTCACAAATTTTGCCGGATTTTTGCTAAAGTTAAAGAAATTTAATAATATGTTCGTAAAAAATTATGAAAAATTTTAAAATTTTTTCAAAAAAATAAAAATATATGAGTGTGAAGCACGAAACACTATTATGTAACATTTTTGACAGATATGCCGGATAAATTGATAAAATGTTTATGAAGTAAGGGGAAACACAAATATACTTCAGCCGATTTCAGTATGCAAAGGACGAGTAGTTTGAAAAATAATAATCATACCAATAATCTTAAATAACTTCAAAATAGTTAAAACGTGACAATTGCTGATAATTCATTTTTTGTTCAGTGTACTGAATTTACTACTATTCTTTATAAAGCTAAACTACCGCGATGATAATTCCGCACTAATTCCAAAAAATTAATTGATAATTATTATATTATCACGCTGCTTGGTTTTCCATGTATCGAATTTTAAACGTAATTAACAGAAAGTCCGATTTCCCGTTACTCCTCAAATACCTTTATTTTCCGTTCATTGACATTGATTTTTAACTTTAATTTGAATTTTTTATCTTATTCTTTTTGTTTTCATTTAAATTGATTTTTTCATTCATTGGCACGTAGAATTAAGCTGAAAAAGGTTATTTACCTTGACAAATAATACAGCTTTGAAAACACTGGCTAGGATCATTAGCAAGATCGACGACAGATAAATCTTGGCAAAGTTGGTCACACGACTTCCTCGTCGTTCTAATTCAATGTGTGTTATCAACGAGGTAGCATTGTCCGTTTCATTAAACAGCTTTGAGAAAATTCGAATCTCGTTAGTTAAATGTGTAATAAGCCAGCTATATTAATGCACCACGAGACAACCCAAAAATTAACAAAAATATGATGGAGAATTATGAATGACTATATAGTTTTATGTTAGGAGTTTCCAGAGAAGATGCTCGTCCAAACGCCCAGAAAAAAGTTTTAGCTTGTGTGCTCTTAAAATTGGTTTGCGGAAAGTTCATATCCCACATTTCGTCCCCACAATTCGTCCCCCACAATTCGTCCCCACAACAATTCGTCCCACACAATCCGTCCCCATCACAATTCGTCCCCACACACAATTCGTCTCCCACAATCCGTCCCCACAATCCGTCCACCACAGTCCGTCCCCCACAATCTGTCCCCATCAGAATTCGTCCCCCACAGTTCGTGTCCGGCACAATTCGTCCCCCACAGTCCGTGTCCATGTCCCCAATTCGTCCCCACCCCAATTTGTCTCCACAATCCGTCCCCATCACAATTCGTCCCCCACAATGCGTCCCGCCCTAGTACCGTCCCCCACAATCCGTCCTGATCACAATCGTCGCCACAATCCCGTCCTTATCACACTCCGTCCCGGCCACAATCCGTCCCCGCCACAATCCATCCCTATTACAATTCGTCCCACACAATCCGTCCCCATCACAACTCGTCCCCACAACAATTTGCTCCATCAACAAATTCGTCCATCACAAAGTTCGTCCACCACAATCCGTCCTCCATCACCGTCTCGTCCCCCACAATTCGTCCCCAGCACAATCGTCCCCCGCAATCCATCCCCATCACAATTCGTCCATCACAATTCGTCCATCATAATTCGTCCATCAAAGTTCGTCCATCACAATCCGTCCCCATCATAATTCGTCCCCCACAATCATCCCCCCACAATCCGTCCCCATCACAATTCGTCCCCACCACAATTCGTCTCCCACAATCCGTCCCCACAATCCGTCCCCACAATCCGTCCCCACAATCTGTCCCCATCAGAATTCATCCCCCACAATTCGTGTCCGACACAATTCGTCCCCCACAGTCCGTGTCCATCACAATTCGTCCCCACCACAATTTTTCTCCACAATCCATCCCCATCACAATTCGTCCCCCACAACGGTCCCGCCCTAATTCGTCCCCCACAATCCGTCCTTATCACAATTCGTCACCACAATCCGTCCTTATCACAATTCGTCCCCACAATTCAAGTCCCGGCCACAATCCGTCTCCGCCACAATCCGTCCCTATTACAATTCGTCCCACACAATCCGTCCACATCATAACTCGTCCCCACAACAATTCGTCCATCACAGTTCGTCCACCACAATCCGTCCCCGTCATAATTCGTCCATCCCCCACAATTCGTCCACATCCCCGTTCGTCCCCACAATGCGTCCCGCCCACAATTCATCCCTTACAACCCGCTCCTATCACAATTCGTCCCCCGCCACAATTCGTCCCTATTACGATTCGCCCCCCCCCACAATTCGTGCCACACAATCCGTCCCCCATCACAATTCGTCCCCACAACAATTCGTCCATCACTATTCGTCCATCACAGTTCGTCCACCACAATCCGTCCCCATCATAGTTCGTCCCCCACAATTTGTCCCCAGCACAATTCGTCCCCCACAATCCGTCCCCCATCACAATTCGTCCCCACCACAATTCGTCTCCCACAATCCGTCCCCACAATCCCGTCCCCACAATCCCGTCCCCCACAATCTGTACCCATCAGAATTCGTCCCCCACAACTCGCGGTCCGGCACAATTCGTCCCCCACAGTCCGTAGTCCATCACGAATTCGTCCCCACCCCAATTTGTTTCCACAATCCGTCCCCATCGCAATTCGTCCCCACAACGCGTCACTCGCCCTAATTCAAGTCCCCCACAATCCGTCCTTATCACAATTCGTCACCACAATCCGTCCTTATCACAACCCGTCCCGGCCACAATCCGTCCCCGCCACAATCCGTCCCTATTGCAATTCGTCCCACACAATCCGTCCCCCATCCACAACTCGTCCCCACAACAATTTGTCCATCACAATTCGTCCATCACAGTTCGAATCTGACCGACAATCCGTCCTCATCATAATTCGGCCCCACAATCCGTCCCCAGCACAATTCGTCCCCCGCAATCCATCCCCATCACAATTCGTCCATCACAATCCGGTCCATCAAAGTTCGTCCACCACAATCGGTCCCCATCATAGTTCGTCCCCATCATAATTCGTCCCCATCTTATAATTCGTCCCCCACAATTCGTCCCCCACAATCCCGTCCCCATCGTCAACCCGTCCCCACCACAATTCGTCTCCCACAATCCGTCCCCACAATCCGTCCCCACAATCCGTCCCCACAATCTGTCCCCATCAGAATTCGTCCCCCACAACTCGTCCCCGGCCACAATCCGTCTCCGCCACAATCCGTCCCTATTACAATTCGTCCCACACAATCCGTCCACATCCGCAACTCGTCCCCACAACAATTCGTCCATCACAATTCGTCCACCACAATCCGTCCCCGTCATAATTCGTCCCCCACAATTCGTCCACATCCCAATTCGTCCCCCACAATGCGTCCCGCCACAATTCATCCCTTACCATCCACTCTCATCACAATTCGTCCCCGCCACGATCCGTCCCTAACGATTCGCCCCCACAATTCGTGCCACACAATCCGTCCCCATCACATTCGTCCCCACAACAATTCGTCCATCACTATTCGTCCATCACAGTTCGTCCACCACAATCCGTCCCCATCATAATTCGTCCCCCACAATTCGTCCCCAGCACAATTCGTCCCCACAATCCGTCCCCATCACAATTCGTCCCCACCACAATTCGTCTCCACAATCCGTCCCCACAATCCGTCCCCACAATCCCGTCCCCCACAATCTGTCCCCATCAGAATTCGTCCCCCACAATTCGTGTCCGCGCTAGTCATTACCCCCACAGTCCGTGTCCATCACAATTCGTCCCCACCCCAGTTTGTTTCCACAATCCGTCCCCATCACAATTCGTCCCCCACAATGCGTCCCGCCCTAATTCGTCCCCCACAATCCGTCCTTATCACAATTCGTCACCACAATACGTCCTTATCACAATTCGTCCCGGCCACAATCCGTCCCCGCCACAATCCATCCCTATTACAATTCGTCCCACACAATCCGTCCCCATCACAACTCGTCCCCACAACAATTTGTCCATCACAATTCGTCCATCACAGTTCGTCCACCACAATCCGTCCTCATCATAATTCGTCCCCCACAATTCGTCCCCTGCAATCCATCCCCATCACAATTCGTCCATCCCAATTCGTCCATCAAAGTTCGTCCACCACAATCGGTCCCCATCATAATTCGTCCCCATCATAATTCGTCCCCATCATAATTCGTCCCCCACAATTCGTCCCCCACAATCCGTCCCCATCACAATTCGTCCCCACCACAATTCGTCTCCCACAATCCGTCCCCACAATCCGTCCCCACAATCTGTCCCCATCAGGAATTCGTCCCCCACAATTCGTGTCCGGCACAATTGTCCCCCACAGTCCGTGTCCATCACAATTCGTCCCCACCACAATTTGTCTCCACAATTAATCCCCATCACATTCGTCCCCCACAACGGTCCCGCCCTAATTCGTCCCCCACAATCCGTCCTTATCACAATTCGTCACACAATCCGTCCTTATCACAATTCGTCCCCACAATTCGTCCCGGCCACAATCCGTCTCCGCCACAATCCGTCCCTATTACAATTCGTCCCACAATCCGTCCACATCATAACTCGTCCCCACAACAATTCGTCCATCACAATTCGTCCACCACAATCCGTCCCGTCATAATTCGTCCCCCACAATTCGTCCACATCCCAATTCGTCCCCCACAATGCGTCCCGCCACAATTCATCCCTCACAATCCGCTCCTCATCACAATTCGTCCCCGCCACAATTCGTCCCTATTACGATTCGCCCCCACAATTCGTGCCCACCACAATCCGTCCCCATCACAATTCGTCCCCACAACAATCGTCCATCACTATTCGTCCATCACAGTTCGTCCACCACAATCCGTCCCCATCATAATTCGTGCCCCACAATTCGTCCCCAGCACAATTCGTCCCCCACAATCCGTCCCCATCACAATTCGTCCCCACCACAATTCGTCTCCCACAATCCGTCCCCCACAATCCGTCCCCACAATCCGTCCCCACAATCCGTCCCCAACAATCTGTCCCCATCAGAATTCGTCCCCCACAATTCGTGTCCGGCACAATTAGTCCCCCACAGTCCGTGTCCATCACAATTCGTCCCCACCCCAATTTGTCTCCACAATCCGTCCCCATCACAATTCGTCCCCCACAATGCGTCCCGCCCTAATTCATCCCCCACAATCCGTCCTTATCACAATTCGTCACCACAATCCGTCCTTATCACAATTCGTCCCGGCCACAATCCGTCCCCGCCACAATCCGTCCCTATTACAATTCGTCCCACACAATCCGTCCCCATCACAACTCGTCCCCACAACAATTTGTCCATCACAATTCGTCCATAACAGTTCGTCCACCACAATCCGTCCTCATCATAATTCGTCCCCCACAATTCGTCCCCAGCACAATCGTCCCCCGCAATCCATCCCCATCCACCCAATTCGTCCCCCACAATCCGTCCCCATCACAATTCGTCCCCACCACAATTCGTCTCCCACAATCCGTCCCCACAATCCGTCCCCACAATCCGTCCCCATCAGAATTCGTCCCCCACAATTCGTGTCCGGCACAATTGTCCCCCACAGTCCGTGTCCATCACAATTCGTCCCCACCACAATCTGTCTCCACTCCACATCACAATTCGTCCCCCACAACGGTCCCGCCCTAATTCGTCCCCCACAATCCGTCCTTATCACAATTCGTCACCACAATCCGTCCTTATCACAATTCGTCCCCACAATTCGTCCCGGCCACAATCTGTCTCCGCCACAATCCGTCCCTATTACAATTCGTCCCACACAATCCGTCCACATCACAACTCGTCCCCACAACAATTCGTCCATCACAATTCGTTCACCACAATCCGTCCCCGTCATAATTCGTCCCGTCATAATTCGTCCCCCACAATTCGTCCACATCCCAATTCGTCCCCCACAATGCGTCCCGCCACAATTCATCCCTCACAATCCGCTCCTATCACAATTCGTCCCCGCCACAATTCGTCCCTATTACGATTCGTCCCCCCACAATTCGTGCCACACAATCCGTCCCCATCACAATTCGTCCCCACAACAATTCGTCCATCACTATTCGTCCATCACAGTTCGTCCACCACAATCCGTCCCCATCATAATTCGTCCCCCACAATTCGTCCCCAGCACAATTCGTCCCCCACAATCCGTCCCCATCACAATTCGTCCCCACCACAATTCGTCTCCCACAATCCGTCCCCACAATCCGTCCCCCACAATCTGCCCCCATCAGAATTCGTCCCCCACAATTCGTGTCCGCCACAATGCGTCCCCCACAATCCGTGTCCATCACAATTCGTCCTCACCACAATTTGTCTCCACAATCCGTCCCCATCACAATTCGTCCCCCACAATGCGTCCCGCCCTAATTCGCCCCCCTCCCACGATCCGTCCTTATCACAATTCGTCCCCGCCACAATCCGTCCCTATTACAATTCGTCCCACACAATCCGTCCCCATCACAATTCGTCCACACAACAATTCGTCCATCACAATTCGTCTATCACAGTTCGTCCACCAAAATCCGTCCCCGTCATAATTCGTCCCCCACAATTCGCAATTCGTCCCCATCACAATTCGTCCCCCACAATGCGTCCCGCCACAATTCGTCCCTCACAATCCGTCCTTATCACAATTCGTCCCCGCCACAATTCGTCCCTATTACAATTCGTCCCCCCACAATCCGTCTCACACAATCCGTCCCCATCACAATTCGTCCCCACAACAATTCGTCCATCACAATTCGTCCATCACAGTTCGTCCACCACAATCCGTCCCCATCATAATTCGTCCCCCACAATTCGTCCCCCACAATGCGTCCCGCCACAATTCGTCCCCCACAATCCATCCTTATCACAGTTCGTCCCCACAATTCGTCCCCGCCACAATTCGTCCCTATTACAATTCGTCTCCCACAATTCGTCCCCACCACAGTTCGTCCCCACCACAGTTCGCCCCAACTACAATTCGTTCCTCAATAATACGTCCCCTGGAACGTATTTTTCATTCTCATGATGAAAATCCCTCTTGAAGAATTTTGTCGTTTCTATACGTGACTTGCTACGCTTTCATAGGTACTCGTATAATTATCATTCAACTTTGTAATTATACTTTTTTTACATGCAACTATGCGTTGATCAAACAGATTATACTTTAAGATTATTTGAGATGGAATAAGCTTGTTAGCGATTTTTTGCAGCTTTTTGAGTAAAAAGTATGCATTAGTCTCAGCGCGGCGATTAATATTATTTCGTAAATTAGGTATTAATGGTATTTCAGTAGATTTCCGACTGTTTTCGCTCACAAGATATTGTGTGAGGAGACACAAATGTACATCTGTTAATGCCACAAAACGCTGCAACTGTGTGAAAATTATGTAAATTTCACAAGTTTAAATATTTTTACACAATATCATACCGCATGCCATTTTTCTAATCGCCGGTTATAGCGTTTCATTTTTCCGAGTTACGTGATTATTGCGCCCAGCAATATTTTTTTGACTGTGCTCGTCTTGACGTATTTTCCGTTAAGCTGATTGCATCTCATTAATAATCAATACATCTAACCAAGATCAGCACCTATAGCCTGTTTCACACAAGTTTGGGCAAAAATTTTAAAAAGCATTGACAATAAGCCGACAGAATCCGTCGGCTTCCTTTCGGAAACATTCTTGAAATTTATACCCAAACTTTTGTGAAACAGACTATAGATAGTAGGTATAATACACTTGTATGAAAACAATACGAATATCTCATAAAAACGCTTAAGTGATTTGTAGAAACGGCAAAATTCTTCAAAGAGATTTTCAGCATATAAATGAAATAAGCGTTTCAGGGACGAATGTGGAGGACGCATTGTGGGGACGAAGTGTGGTTGGGACCATACGTGGGCAGCAAGAAAATTCTGGGGGTGCAAGATTTTTCAAAAGTCAAAAAATTGCCTTAAAAATGGCGGTATGGCGAAAAAACACCATTTTCCGACGTTTCTCATCGAGCTCTATCCATTGGCATCAAAAAATTGCAACAAAAACGAAAAAATTTTTAAAAATTGAATTCTGGGGGAATGGTATTTTGATTTCTGGGGGGTATTTTGGTTTCTCGGGGGATGCATACCCCCAAACCTCCCATGCCCAGGTGTGGTTGGGACGAATAGGGGCGGGGACGAATTGTGATGGGGACGAATAGTGGGGAATGATTAATGGTGGGGACGGATTGTGAGGGACGAATTCTGGGAGACGAATTGTGGAGGTACGAACTTCCCATATCCCGTTTAAATCACCTACTATTTTTATCTACCAATTTTGACCCACGTTCTACTTTTTATCCGACATGAAAATAGTAATTCTACATCCGCTCAGCAATTGCAAATTTAAAACGACATTTCATCACAATTTTCATTTAATTATACACCTAAGCCAATTAATTTATCGACTAATTAATCAACTATTGTTTTTTTGGAATGCGTATTGATTTTTAGTCGCTAATTCTCAAATCGAAGAATCAGCCCCAAGCCTCAGGGAAAATAAAAATAAGGAGAAAAAAAGCAAGAAAAAAACAAAACGTGCGCTTGAAAACACAATAAAAAATGTAAGATAAATTTTTAATATAAAGTTTAGACTTTGTATTTTCCCCAACTTGCTACGAAGCTACAAATTTAAAGAAAATTTTGACTTTTAGGCAATTTGAACGATGGACTTGCCATTTAAAACAAGAAACTGTTTAGATTTTGTGTATTTTAAGCTTATTTGTTCTTTCATTTATTTATTTACTTGCTCATATCGTTGATCCTTGAGCCACTCAGCCAACCAAACGGTAGAAAAAATGGTGAACATAACGTTGAGCGCAAATGCGAAAAGAACGATCAAAATTACGAAAAATCCGCCCATGGCAGCCACATAAGTTTTGTACGTGGACAATGGAACCGACTTTAAGCCCAAATTTTCTTCGCTTTCGATAAGCCGTTCTACAAACGTACCACAACATGCTTCCAATACGATATGATATTACATGATACGACCGGAATTCATAACTAAAAATTTATAGCACTTTTGCAATTTCTCTAATTTTATGATGCAATAATAACTAGACAAATTGATAAATGCCCTTAAAAAATTTAGATAATAAAATCAGAAGTCAATTTGCTTCAAAAGCGTTTTTTCGCAACGATTGCAGATTAATAATTTGAAATACTGCTAAACTTCCTACAAAACACCGCCCATGGACATATTTTTCGTCAATTTTTTTGATTTGCTTTGTCTAGGTTTACTTATTTATTTGCATTAGGCAAGGATGAATAGAAGCAGGTTATTCTACCGCTGTAAGCTAATGATTTCAACTTCTTGAAATCTAAGAAAATCCAGAGTAAAAAGCAGAATATTATAGAATATTATAAATAAGATATAATCAAACATAATTATGGATTAAATATAGATATTGTTCCGGAATATCGTCCTGATATTTATCGACAAAATTATTTCCGATTTCAGAATTATATTTTCAATAATAGACCAAGTCCGCGATGAAGATCAATCATTTTTTAAATTATTTTTAAATCAATTTTTAATTAAACGATTTACCAATATCCGAAGCGTAATAAGTCTTAATCTTACCCTCTCTTTGTGGGCTGTGTTTAGAGACTGCATAGCTACGTGTTTCGGGTGCAATCAATGAATCGGTAACGTCCTCCATATCGTTTGGATTCGAAGTTGCTTCGAAATTGACATCTTTAAAAATTTTCTAACCAGTTTTAAAAGAAACTTAAATCGCCAGATCAATGCGTTTTACCGGAAATTTTCGAAACTTGTTGCTTTTCAATCACCGAGCAAAAGTTTTTATAAGCAGAACACCGCTCCAATAGGGTTTCGTTGTCTGCTACGTCTTTAATGCGCCCGTTCTCCATGTAAGCTACTTCGTCGCACATATTCAGAATCTGATTGAAAAAATGATCTAATTTGACAATTACGCAATTTAATTAATCTAAATAATTAAGTATACGTAATAAACATTGATCTCAATAATAAAGTACTTCAAAACATAACAGACACGTTGCGCGATGATGAAATTTGGGTAAATTTTTTATTCACAAGCACATCTGGGCAATAGCCAAAGCTTCGGCCTGTTCGTTTAAAGGCTTCCAAAAGTTGGTCCACTCCTAGAAACATTATCTTATGTTGAAAATGGGTGAAAAAAAGAAAAAAAGTTATTTTGATCGATTTACCATTGTTTTCTTCCATTTTTTTAAATCAGTCTATTCAAATGTAAGTTTTGTACCGTACAAGTCCTGCGCTAACCCGTTCATTGGTTTGGCTAGGATATCTATTGTTCAGGTATATTTGCAAGTTCAACGTATGCTTTAATTCTTTACTTATCTATATATCTAATATGATCTCCGATCTCTATAAGCATCAAATTATGCTTAAAGTCTAACTAGTTAGCAGCGCATTCAAACCTTATACAAAACTCTAGAAATTTCATTCTTTTTCTACCTGAATATTGTTTGAAACCAAGATAACAGCCTTTTCGCGTAAGAAATCTTTTACGCCCTTTTTGAACACTTCCATTCCAACTTTGACGTCCAGCGACGAAAAAATATCGTCGATTAAATAAAGGTCCTTATTGGAGTACAGAGCCCTGGCCAAGGACAAACGGGCTTTTTGGCCGCCGCTCAAGGTAGATCCACGTTCGCCTATTTCTGTCAAGCGAGAACTGACCATGAATCTATGCATTCGCATTATTTTCAGCCATACCAGAGCATGGGGGTTAGAGGGGGTATTAATCCCCCTGAGCTCTGAAAAACTGATAGCTATACGACCATTTAAGCTGAAAAAGCATTGCTATATATGTCTTTTTAGGCTCTGAAAATCAGCCCTTTTGGGCTCAGAAAACTAGCTATATAGCCTTTTTTGACTCAGTAGCTTACCGTGTGAGCTCAGAAATGCTATTTACTTGTCTTTTCTGAGTTTCGAAAGGATACATAGCTATTTTCTTGACTCTAAAAAGAGTTAAATAGCTATTTCTAGTCCAAAAAAGGCTATATTGCTATTTTTGTGAGACGAAACAGGCTGTACAGCTAATTTTCTGAGCCACAAAAGGGCTATGTAGTTAATTTTGTAATCCCAACAAGTTTAAATAACCGTTTTTATGAAGCACGTAGCTATCTACCAATTTTAGGTTTTCACCCTCCCCCTCTGAAAGTTTGACCTTGCGCACCTATGTTTTCAGCCATAATAAGGCTCCGCATACAGGATAGTATGTTGAAATGAGATTTTTCAATTTAAGAATTAAATTGAATTTTTAGTTGCTTCATTATTCTCACTCGCAACAAATCCATAGTTTACGGCTTTTTAATTAAGATACGGTTCAAAAAGCTAAAAATATTATTCTCTTATCGGTATCACGAGCTGTCGCCTTCATTTTGATAATTGCCGCTTCATTTTTATAAATAAAAAACCTTAAGCATTCAAAAAGTATAAATTAAACTGAAAGTAAAGAAGAATGTGCGTGCCCTTTGCGTTCTTCAATCACTGGTTGTTACCTCCAATTTGAAAAAGAAATCTTGTTCAAGGCTCATTCTAGTTAGTGCATCGCAGTGCTTTACTTAATATTCTGATTCGTGACCGCCATGCATTAATGCACAGCATGCGAATTCTGAGAAGGGGTGATATTTTAAAGTGCCTTTTGGGCTCACAAATGGTGGATACGCGTCAAAAACACTTTTATGGCATTTCTGACGACGCTCAATTGTTTTGGGACATAAAAACCTGAAAAAATTCGGAAAAAATCAAAAGAATTCGGATAAATGAGACAAAATCTAGTCAAAAAAGAGTAAATCTGAGACATTTGAACAAGCGGATAGCTAAGAACACATTTAAAAAGATACATTTTTACGAATTTTTTTGGAATTTTTTTAAAAATCGCGAATTCTAGCAGGGGGTGAAAAAAATAATATGGGGGGGTTTGAAGACTTTTCCGGGGGCGAAACCTCTAAAACCTCAAGGTCATGTATGTTCGTGACTCAAATTAAATTGTTCAACATATGCAGTCCAATTGTAAGATTAAAATAAAGAGCGTTGAATAATGTCAGAAACTTATATTGAAAATATATTCAATCAGATTTTCAATGACTGATATCTTGAAAATGAATACTCAAAATTACTTCTGTCATATCACCATCGGGCATAGCGGAGATATCAGGTGACAAGCAGCATGTATCGACGACTTTGCTAAATTTATTTTGGTCGAACGCCTCTCCAAAAAGCACATTTTCTCTTAAAGTATCGTTGCATATCCAGGGCTCTTGTCCAACGAATGCCACAGTACCACCAATTTCCACAACTCCTTTCGACAGAGGAATCTTTACAAAACCGAAAATGCTGGCATTTTCAGGTAACACAATGTATGAGATATAAAAAAGTGTTAATATATAAATCAACCAGAAATATAAATAATGCGCCATTTCCTTGGAGGTCCGCGAAGGTAAATGCGGAACAGCACAAACAAAGACGGCAATGTTAGTCAAAGATGCCAGATTTTCCAACGCTCTCGAATTTTTTGTCCTAAGTTATTTCCTCCTGGGCCCGTTTCCACCAAAAGTGACAAGTGACTAGTGACTGGTGACAAGTCTTGTCATAACAAGTTGTAAAAACTAGGATTTCCACCACTTACTTGTCAAAACTAGTAATTTTTGACAAGTTCTTGTCAAAATTAAAGACTACTAGTAAAGCAGAGTGCGAAGCTCTCATTATGCATAAGATATATGCATTGCGTTAGTGCTCCATAACATGTCAAATTAACTTGTTTCATCTCCTAAGACGAAATAAGACAACTTCTCTCGAGTATGTCATGTTTAAGTACGTTTATATTCAGTGCCTCAGACCATAAACTATTGTTTTACATATTTCATTAAGACGTTCAAGAATTTTTATGACTAATTACGAATGGCATGAATAAATTTAAAATTCTGATCAATAATTTACATAAAATAAAACTCGCGAGTCAATATAAAAAGTGAAAAGAATTTCTTGAAGAAGCGCTGATTACGGGATTTTAACCCTTTTCCTCGCATAAGATGGATTTTCGCATCATCGATGCTGAAGCGCTTCGTATCCAGAATGCATATTTTTTGTACAAAAACAGAAAAATAACACTAGTCAAGGCAAATGACTAGCCTATCATCGACTGGTCAAAATTTTACTAGTTCTGACAAGTAAATTATCTACTTCTTATTTGGTTGAACGGCTTACTAATATACTAGTAAATTTGACTTGTCAAAACGTATTTTTTTACTAGTTTTGACAAGTGACAAGACCTAGTCAGACAACTTTTTGGCGGAACCCGATTACTTGTCACACTAGTACTTGTCAAACTTGTCAGACTTGTCAAGGTTTGGTGGAACCGGGCCCTGGTCGCTCATAGAATATTTTGTCAGTTTACGAAAAACTCTGACTTAAAATTTTAAATTCTGCATAACAAATAAGCACATTTGCTTACCAGTTTCATAAGAAAGTAAAAGACCGCCCTATATATGTCTACATAATAGTATTTTGGATGGAATGTCATATTAATTAAGTCTCATTTAATTGCTTCATGCATCACATTCGTATTAATTGTGATTAGAAAAAAGGCTTCACGAAATTATTAATTATAGACCTTTAAAATCTGGTAAACTGCAGATGAATAGCAAATTATTACAAATTTGTACATCCATAATGCGAAAAAAGGCTAAAAACGTTTTCAGTTGAAATCTTATTCCAAAATTCGGACAATCGGTCCAATTTTAAAATTACTCGATTTTCTGATATCATTTTTTGTTTGCTTTTCTATTCAAGTGTAGGGAGAGAACCTCTGTTTGAAAACCATTCTAAATTAAACCCACTTCTCCGCAAATTGCGTTCAGCAGCGACGATTTACCACATCCTACCGTACCGCACAATCCAAACAAATTTCCCTTAAAAAACAATTGAAGTATTTAAATAATAATAATACGATTATCAAATTCTTTCGCAATACCCGTCTTAAAGTCAGGCTTATGTCGATAAGAATGGCTTCTGACTCTTCTTTCTCTTCACTCGATGTCTCTAAATGCGATATACAAATTAAAGCTTAAAAGAGGACGCTAAATTTCTTCATGAATAAAAAAAAAGATTAAAGAAAAACAAGTAAAGGGATACGTAAGAGAGTAGAAGGGATAAGTTAAAAATTGTGATATTGCATGGATTAATTTCCGCTAAATTTAATTCACTTTCTTAGCATAGATGACCCTCCCATATAGTCACGCACGACCACCCATCGGCATGGGGAGGGGTTTGAAGGGTTTAGGTTCAGACCCCCAAGAAACCAATAGACCCCCAAAATCGATAGATTCCCTCAGAATTGAATTTTCGGCGTGTTTTCTTGGAATTTTTTGTCGGTTTTACACCACCCAGATCCCCTAGAATTTGGCTGATGCCCACTTATAGTGAGGACATGATTTCATTTAGTGATTAAAGCGCACTTATGATTTCCGATTAACAGTTTCACAGCTAAGAGAAGCAAGAACAGTCAGCATTTTTTCTGACTGCCAAGCGCAAACACGACACAAAAACATGACATAGAGCAATAATAAAAAATATACTAAAAAAGAAGAAGTTTTCTGAAATTTCACAAGAGATTTCCTGAAAACTTGTGTAATATATATTTACTGCTCTATGTTTCGTACTATCCATGTTGAAGCAACTTATCTTTTTTTACCCAATTTGTCGAATTTGAAATCGGCGCTCTTCATTCGCAGCACGTCTTCTCGCATATCGGATTTTACGGCAAAAGGTTGCACGTCCAACATTTCATAGTAAGACTGAATATTTTTACAGCGATAATAAAATTGCGCATTAGAAGAGCGAGAACTCAGAAATGAAACATTTATCAATTATAGAAATTAAAATTAAATAGTACCACTAGATAATGAAATTTATGCAGCAATATTACCGACAGAAATGAGTGTATGCAATGGTTGATATCCAATTCTCATATTAAAGTCAAAAAAAGATTAGCAATCACATACCAATTACATTGAATCTAAACTGACTTGCTAATAAAATTTTCCGGTAATTTCGTACTTTATTGCAAGCCAATTATAAATTTGATAGGTGTAAGGATGTAAGAATAGAAAAGAAAGATATTTCGAAAGAGCTCAGAACAACGGAAAAAATCAATCAATTTTACAAGCCTGTTTAGAAGGATAAACAAAGGATAAAAGAATTATTATGCTTTTTCGGACATCTCTAAAGCATGCATCGCGCTGAACTTGCGAAAATCGCAGATCGCAGGAACAGATTTGCACGCGAATTCAATTCATACTTCGGCGCGAATCGCAGGATTTTCTGCGACACGATTTTTCAATTCATACTTCCTGCGAAAATCACAACGCAGAATAAATCGCGCAATCCGGAAATTTTATCGTGCGACAATTCGCGTTGCAATTCATACTTCATCGCGTGTTTTTGCGCGAAAAGTGTCAAAAGTTACTATTTTTAGCAACAAATTGACGATGAGCGCGAATTCGCAAAATTAAGGATTGACTCGAATTTGCGTTTTTTATACACGCAGTTCCGATTAAAATGTCAATTTTGACGATATATGGCCCTAGTCGGCCATTATGTAAATGGCGCAAACGTCGAAAGCATGTTCGAACTGCACATCGATACTTGAGTGTAGCATACATGGCTAATTGTGTAGCATGCATGGTTCATCGTCACGCCTACATAGATTATAAGGTTGATTACATAGTATCTTTGTCATACATGTAACAGGGGGTTTGGAGAAAGTCAAAAAATTTTGAGTCAGAAAATTTTTGAAAATTTGAAAAAAGTCAGAAAATTTTTGACCTCCTCCCCCGATTTTTGGCCGTTTTTGGCCAAAAATTGGAGGTCACTCACCCTCTTCCCTCTGTTCTAAAAATTGGACGGGGACGCCCCTCCCTAAATTTCGAGCCGTTTTATGTATGATCTTTGTCATCAGTAAAACCATTTGATACAAGTCAATTTTTGACTATTTTAACACGTCCTCATTCAAGTTTATCGTTTTGCACATGCTCTGCGAGCTTGTAAGCAGAAAGATCTCGATTGGGACAAAATATCGAACATAGTCGGTCAATCATATAAGTTTTTTTACATTATTTGGGAGAATGATAATAAAATTCTTCGAAATAAATTCCTTATTATGAATACAGTAAACGAGCTTAGATTTTTAAAGCGGAGGTGTATTACTGTGTAAAAACAGGTTTTATTTCCAGAATAAACGAGTGAGTAAGAAAAATTTCAAGAGCATTATTTTCAGCTTAATCCGAATTTATCCTATAAAAATTCGAAGTACTATTGTTTGTGCTAAATTTTGAAAGTTTGCGCAAAATTACTATTCAAAAATAAGTCGGCTAGAAGAGTCAGATAATTTTGACATGCTTAGAATATTTAAGCCCAAATTTCTTAAATGAAAAATTATAGAAAAAGTAAGGAATTGGGCGACAAATTCTGAAATTGTTTAGTGCGCGTATTACTTTTTCTAAGCTTTTTGTCGGACTTCAAAAATTTTGAATTCCTTTTTTATGAATAATACTCCTTTTATTTTGGAAAAAGCGGTCTCTATCATTCAGCCTCCTGAATACCGTTCATCGTGAAACGTCTGTGTAAGCAGCTAAAACTGACTTTAATTCACGGTTGTTTTAGCAATTTATTAGCAGCCACATTAGAACAGAATGTCTCACACGCTTATAAGACCCCGAAATAATTGACCTCTGAAAAATTTTTATCAATTTTTATGCGATTTCTCCATCAGAATTTGAAAATCCCTACAGATTACTGTAGAACCACAGAACAGCATTTTTCGTACTTTTTTGGCTATTTTATACTAAACCCAGATTTTTGTGTGTTCTCTTTAAACTGATTTAGCTCCATTATTTATTCGTAACAACTGGACAATGAGTTGAATTTGTAATGGGGTCAGTCGAGAAAAGGAGAAAGAAAAAATGCGCGAAAAAATCGTGCGATATATCGCAAGATTCGCAGAAAAAATCGCACGTTGCATCGCAGGAAAACCAAATATGCGAAAATTCGCAGCAAGTATGAATGTAACACGCGATGCGTCGATTTTTGCGGATTATCGCGCGATGTTTCGCAAGAAGTATGAATGGATCAAGCGATAGGTCAATTCGCACGATTTACGCAAGTTGCGCTATTTTTAGAAAAATTTACGCCATATAATCCTGCGACACGATCCTGCGTGAAGTATAAATGAGCCTTAAACGATATCAAGCAACTTTCGAGAAAAAGTATCAGTTTTATTTGATTATTGGTTCTAATTTTGCTTCCGTTTTTTCCGTTCTCCATCTGGGAGTCACTCCGCAGTTAAAGGTTTCATTCTTCCAATTTATCTGTGTGTGTGTGTGTGTGTGTGTTTGTGTGTGCGCAAGTGTATGTGTGTGTGTGTGTGTGTGTGTGTGTGTGTGTGTGTGTGTGTGTGTGTGTGTGTGTGTGTGTGAGTTGTGTGTGTGGGTTTTTGTGTGTGTGTGTGTGTGTGTGTGTGTGTGTGTGTGTGTGTGTGTGTGTGTGTGTGTGTGTGTGTGTGTGTGTGTGTGTGTGTGTGTGTGTGTGTGTGTGTGTGTGTGTGTGTGAAGTACAGGGTGTCCAACCTAAATAACCTAAGTGGTTTAGCGTGATTAATTTTTAATATTTTGTTGATTTTCGTTTTTTGTTGATTTTTCGAACCTAGTTAGAAGGTCTAATAGGAAATAGGATGACCTGATTTGATTGCGTTCGCTTGTTCATGGTGTATATTACAAAAGTTTGTATAAACCTTAGGTTTTTGCAGGCAGCGTTAAATCAATCAATTATTGATACTTTCAAAAAGTTTTTCGAGCGAATACAGAACTTCTGATAGGCCATTCGACTAACAAAGTTTGGCATGATTTGGTCACATACTATTCAAAATACAGCATTTTTATAGAACTGACTTTTCTTCGCTGTGCGAAAATTGTAGTTCCGACTTTTGACTGAAATTTCTCCTGAAATTTTGCAAACCCATTCAACAATTTGTTTAATTGATTCACAAACATTCATATACTCAAAATTCATTATCTTTTATTGCTTGATTGGTTTGACTCGTGGGCTACGTTTTGATCGCAAAATACATTAGTTGTAGAAGGAAATGCTATCAACCATCGACGGTTTACACTAGCTTCTGCAGTATACACCAAGAACAAGCCAAAGCAATCAAATCTTGTAAGTCACTATCAAATTAGACCTTCTAATTATATCCGAAAAATCATCAAAAAATAATAAGAATTAACAATGTCATTAAGAAACAAAATGTTGGATAGTTAGGTTGGACACCCTGTATATTCACTCGATATGTAACAATAAGTACAAAATTATAATATTATAACTATAAACAATTATCAATTCTACCTGAATATTTTTCAACGCGACAGAAGCCTCGGCGACAAATCGCATACCGTAAGGGATGGAACGAATTCCGAAAACCATGACAAAGAAGACAGTAACTGCACTGAAAGCCTTTGGTGAAAAAGAGAAAGTATGTATTAGCTCTGAGAATCCTTAAATGGAGAAAAAATTAAAAATATTCAAATTAGCAAAATCTCAAGTCGTCCATGGGACAAAATTTAAAAAAGACCAGGATAGTAAGAGAAAAAGACAGTTTATTTTTTGCGCTAATCGTTCATGAAGTAAATCAAGTAATACATCATTCGATAGAGAATTCATTTGTTAATCTAACTGTTTAAACCATGCTGCATGAATAAAAGAATTTTTTGTTATGAGTTAACTTTTATATAAATCACTCAAAATCATGATGACTTGAAGTTAAAATTTTGAGGATTTTTGTTGTTGCTTCATTAAAATGTGAGCTGTGTTCCAAACTTACAGAAAATGAGAGAAATAAATCTCCTCTTGAAGAATCATCAGTTTCAATTTATCGATAAGCTTAATTTTCTGTCTAAATCACATCTGAAACAGGGTTTATGAATAAATTAATTTTAAAAATTTTGACTCTTCAAAGCATACCCGTGATGATTCTAATGTGTGCCCGCTGAGCATGTAACCAGTGAAAGTGAAAGCCGCTGCAATGACCGGCACAACCGGGCCAGCAGCAATGGCCAAACTTTGCGCCATTCCGGCGCTTTGCAAATATCGCTTTTCTTGCTTCCTCACTTCTACAAATACGAGGAATTTAAAGTATCAAACAAAAATACATTTGTAATTTAATTAGCATATTCGTACCGTATATTCGATCAATCAAAGGCTTTTCGTAGGCATTGATTTTGACGAACTTTATGGCCTCAAGCATCTCAGTGATTAACTTTACCTGAATCAACAAAGAAACGAAATCAATGAATGACACGTCACCACCATACGTGGGCAGCAAGAAAATTCTGGGGGGGTGTGAAAGATTTTTTGAAGGTCAAAAAATGGTCTTAAAAATGGTGGTATGGCGATAAAAACACCATTTTTCGACGTTTCTCATCAAGCACTATCCATTGGCATCAAAAAATATCGAGAAAAACGAAAAAAATTTTCAAAAATCGAATTCTGGGGGTATTTTGATTTCTGGGGGGTATTTTGGTTTCTGGGGGGTGCATACCCCCAAACCCTTTCACGCCCAGGTGTGGTCACCACTAAAGCAAAAATATATAAAAAATATAATCAAAGATAAGTAAAAAAATTAATAAATGATCACAAATGACGCAATAGCAACTGAACTATGAATATGTCTAGCGCAACACTGACGAAATTCTAAATAAGGAAATGCAATCGAAAGTGATAAATCATACATGGAAAGAAGCATAAATTTTAACCATACATTCAATATGTATTATATATTTATATAAACGTAACCATAAATGCACAGCATGGGAATGCTGGGGAGTCAAGTATATAAAAGTCTTAAAAAAGACCTTTTTGGCTAAAAAAACGATGGGTACACATGAAAAACATTGTTTTTTTACGTTTCGGACAAATGCTCGTTGTTTCTAGAACATAAAAACATTTAAACAATCCCGAAAAAAATCGAAAAATGAGGGAAATTGAACTAAATATTGTAAACAAACGAGTATAAGGCGCGACGCGCTGAAATTTCGACGCATTCGAGCAAAATGAGGCCAAAACCGCTCAAGAACTTTCTACGACTTTTACGGAAAGTCGACAATTCTGGGAGTCACAGCCGTTTTGAGAGGGTCAGTAGCCATTCTAGGGGGAATCAAATCCCCCAAACCCCCTCCCCAATAACACGTATGAATGCGACGATAAATTCATTGAAGGTATGTGCAAATTTGGTGATTAGTTCAATTTGTGCAAGCTAAATTTGAAGCAAGCTACCCGCTGATTCGATCGAGCTATCGCCAGCGTGCGAAATCGTTTCATCGTGACTCCGAGTCCACTTTGCACCACAACCACGATGAAAAAGACCCCAAAACCAACGAGTGACCAGGGGCCGATCAGGAAGAGCAAGTAGATCATGCCTCCTATCAGTACCAATGGCCCCATGATCACCAACGGTAAAAATGTGACTGCCTCGAATAAACGTTGCGCGTCATTCGCGAATATGTTAACTATCTGAAAGCATTTAGCAGATTCATTCTTAAATCGTTAAGAAGCGAGCGTTTATTTCTCATGTTCTTATTTCGCTGATCGAAACGCATAGCATTTGAATTTCCTAAAATTATTCGAAAAAGGCTTAAACTTAATCCGAAGGTTGGAAATGGAGATGGAAATAACTAGAAGACGGAAAAAACGAAAACCCTAAAAAATATTTAAATGCTTTGGACTATTGACATATCATGCTTATGTTCCTTTTTGTAGCGAAGAATTTTCAATCGTTAGTACCTGCCTCAATAGTTGGAACGTTGAATCTCACGAATACGATCTTGATTTTGGCGAAGATTTGCGCTTTTTGGTCAATTTTAGTTGTTTTTTTGCCGGTTTTGGCCTAAAGTTGGAGGTAATTCACCCCCTCCGCTAAAAATGACCGGGGACCTCACACGGGCCTGGGGATTTTAGGGGTTTACACCCTCCCCAGAAACCGAACCCCCCAAAATCGATAAACCCTTTCCTCCTAGAGTTTGATTTTTGGTGCTATTTTTGGCGATTTTGCACCATCTGACCCACAGAATTTGGCTGCTGCCCATGTATGCCGGGGACCCAACACCGGAAATTTCGAGCCGTTACATGTAACCGTATTACAAAATATCCCAAAACTTGAAATGTAAAAAAGTAGATAAAAATACGAATAAAAATCAGGACGAGCCAGACAAGACACATCTCAACTTTACCGTTCCAACGCCTTTATTTGACAATCCTCGAACTGTTAACAATTTTTTGTACAATAATCCTAAAACGGCGTTTCTAAGACGAACGGCTGTTCTGAACGAAACGGCCCAGGTCGCGCCATATGTAACAACTCTGATTAATTCTATGGCAGTCAGTGCAAAAACGATTGATAATCCGTAACTTATATCCGACCGCAAGTGCATAGTCTCGGCATAAACTATGAGCGATCGGACTAGACACGCCTAAAAATTTTGAACACCTTCCAAATCATTGAAATTATGCAATATCGAAGATTGCTAAAATGATATTTTTAGAATTTTGACCATTATGTACAGCAGGCGAATTCTGAGGGATCAGGCTCAAAAAATTTTTTGAAAAATGCCTTTTTGGAGCTAAAAACGATGGGTTCACATCAAAAACATTGTTTTTTGACGTTCGGGACAATGCTTGTGTCACGAAAAAATTTGAAAAAATCGAGTAAATTGAAAAAATGTAGTAAAACAATTAATATTGCGCGAAGCGCTAAAAAAATTGACACTTTTGAGGCAAAAATGAGTTTAAAACACATAGAAAGTTATGTTGCGGGGGACAATAGCCATTCTGGGGTTGGGTCAAACTCCCAGGGACACGTATCATTTTGACCTAAAACCACTGATATAACTGTCTCACATTTTTATCGCATTTAATGGTAAAAAGGGGGTTTCACGGTACCAATCTTTTCATATCTTCTTTATTTATAGTATTTTTAAGATGAAAATAAATAGACCGATAACATTTATCTGGAAACGCTGACTAAATTTAAATAATGGCACTGAGACGATAGCTACGATTAATAGCTCCTATTCACAGAGTATTTGTGTGAAAATTTAATACAATCTTCAAAGGCTTCAGATGAGATGCAGTTATTCTAGTCTAACACTTAAAATTAATCGTACAACAAAATAAAAAAGGTTGAATTCTAAACAAGGCGATTTTTGTAGGCGAAAAGTTGGTTTTCCAAATTATCAAGCGATTTTTCGCCTAACACTTGACCAAAATTAATTTTTCCAAATAAATTATCGGAAAAAATCAACGTCAGGTTAATTTACAATGAAAATTGCTCAATAATTAAGAATAAAAATGATTCGCAACTCTGACTCTAAAAATCGCAATATGAATGCGAAATTCGAAATGCTACAAAGAATGCATAGCAGAAAAATTAAATTCTGCGGCATACCTATTGTTCCGTATAATGTTTGTATCAAATATTTTATGTTATTTCAATCGATATTATTCCTCAAATTTTATACTGATTTATGTTTTTGTTTTATAGCTTAAATAAAAGTATTGTTAGGACCATATAAGCATACTTGCTTTAGAAACAAATTAGTAATTCAAACTAATTAAAATTTTACGCTATTTATAATTTAGAGAGAGGATTTAGATGATAATACGGTGCTAGGTATCAGTTTCTGCAGGTATTCTAGTGAATATTACTATATACAAATAAGTGTGCAAATTTCTCAAAGGTTTGATTCATCAATGCTATCGATAAATCTTGCAACTGATCTTAAATATGGACATAATTGTTCTCCTTAATTTTTAAGCTGTTATAAATCAAAATAAATGAATTCCATAACAATGTGACTTATAAGAAGAGAAAATCGGAGCCAAAAAATGAATTTCATAAGAGTGTCATCAATAAGAAGAGAAAATCGGAGCCAAAAAGTTGCTCTCGTAGATCGTGTTTAAATTTTTTATTTTCTGCTCCATTTTTACATTGATTCAAAAATTTATTCAGTAACCTATTATCAGTATTTTATTCTTAGATTTATTTAATTTATTATATATCGTTTGTCCATTATTTATTGACTAACTTATTTATTTTATTTATTCATTTGCTTATTTAATTGATTTTTCCTTTTCGCTGATTTTTTCATTTAAGTTTTATTTTTGTTTTACTTTTTACTAATTTTTTAGTTCCAATCTTTACGTCATTTGTTTGCCAGACTGGTAGTATAATTCAAATAAATCAAATGAATCTTACCGGTCCTATGAAACCGAATATAAGGCACAAAAGAAAAATAGAACACGCGACAATTATACGAGTTTTGGTCATTGCATAAGCTACTCTGAATAGAGACGCCGGTTTAAACGTGGCAGTGGCCCGACTAATTTCTTCTTTCCACAAATACTCAAGCCTGAAATTAAGTCAATTTGTTACCGGTTCATTTTTTACAAAAGTATTATTAGATCCCTCATCAGTATCGTTATCAAACACGTGTAAAAAATATATAATTATTAAAAATTGTTCCTTCTTTCCATTTTTGAAGTTAAAATTATAAAGCAATAAATATCATTCTAATACTCATCTGCCAACAAAAAAAGGGTACAGTTTTCAATGATATAAAATTTTACTTGATCAACTGTGAAACGGATAGTGTATAAAAAGTAGATCATTCCGGATTTTATACCGAAGCAAATTTCTTCCTATTTTGTCATCGAAGACAATCAAAGCAACTTTTTTCCCATGTGAATTTCTGCTTTTGAAAATAGAGTGTGTCACGTGCACAACAACATTGTCCAATTTAGAAAATGAGCTTGTCCTAAATAATTTGTCATTGAAAAGTTTCGACTAGATCAACTCCAACGGACTTAAAAATTTAAAAAAACTTTGTTGCAATTTCGCTCGTAAACAGTTACCATTTACCAACCGATTCATTTATAAAATACTTTTGGTGCATCAACAGAATATTTTTCCCATGATTTTCATAAAACTATCGATGCTGCCCGCGTTAATATTTTCTTTAAAAGGTCAGGCCAACGCAAACCTAAATACCATAATGTTCAGGAGATACTTTCAAAATTCTTAAGCTTGTGGAAGTATTTCGTATTCTAGTGATTTATTTTTTAGTTTATTTATTTATTCGATGGCAGCATTTGAAACAAACCGTATTTAAGTACAAGTATCCCCACACAAGCGAGGCAGAGTAGAAATCAACAGATTCGTAAACTAAAGTTGAAATGGAATGCGACAAAATTAATCATTCGGATGCAAAACTGATAGCCGAATTAGAATAAATCGCAAGAATATGATTAATAATAGAAATTGGCTTTCTGACTTTATAGTAGATTTTATGAAAGAAACCAAAATAGAGAAAATTGACTTCTAAATAATTCTACCACCGCTCTTATCTTAATAAAATATAATGTAATATTTCCGTTAGTCCTGCGGAAATACACCTGAACGATTTAATGTTCTTTTAAAAGCCTCAGTATTTTTTGAATATTTTAATACCTATTTTAAAATCTCTTAAATTTTTAGTCCTGTCGAAAATTTTTTAAATTTTTTCGATTTCAGTCTAAAAACGTTCAGCGAACAGTTAGGTTAATTAACCTGGCAGTGTTGACTGCTGTGGAATCGTAGGTTGAACAAGCCCATCGAGGATCAGATCCTGGAATCCTGCCTCGATAAGTCGACCACAAATACGAAAATATCCACCCGTACGTGATAAATGATAAACAACCTGATTGATCAATACGGGATACATCGTCCCTTAATGATTTAAAAAATAAAATAAATAATAATTTAATAAACGTAATGTGGAGCTTCAGTGCCATGATCAATAAGAACTCGGCGAAAAAAGTTTTAAAAATCCTCTGATTTTCACTCATTTCAGGTAAATAAATTTATGACATGTAATTTCGAATGCATAGATCTCAGGTAAATAAAAGGACAAATTTAGGGGGAAATCGCGAAATAACGAGAAAATGTAATTCGAGAGGTCTCTCAAACCCAGGAAGGTCTTTCGGATTCTGAGGGTCCGGCCAGACCCTCAGATCCCCGCACCCGTGTGCATGCAGAACATTGGAGCTAGTACTGCAAAATTAAGACGTATGGAACATTTTATCCCAGAAATAGATTGCTAGAATTAGGTTTATTATAGCGTGCATTTGAAAAAAACATTTCAGTTAAATCTGCACAGAAATGAGCAGCATTCAATTTCGCCATCGAATGATGTAACACTGGCGTCAGTATAAAGCATGCTTAAGCTAAATTTATTGGCATCAGCTTAAATTTTACTTTCTATCTTTCGCTGAAGTCAGATACAGGTCAGCCTAAGTTCCTTTACGAGATCTGAACATTCGTTTGCAAAAATTTGCTTTAAAGAAAACAATTTAGAATACTTTGCCATCCCGCGTTATTTCTAGAAAAATTTAGCCTCAACAGATTCCTATTCAAAAAAAATTTCGATGTTGAGTAAACTTTGATAGGCCCTAAGTTAGAAAAGCGCCTTAAGCAAATAGCCCATTTGAGACTAATTTACATATTTTATACTTTTCAATCCCATGCCAAAATGCTGACAAAGCCGTGCTCAGAGGTGGTGCGAGCCGGGCGGTGGCCCAGGGCCGCTAAAAAATTTCAGAGAATGTGGAAAAGCGTCTGTCTTGGCGGCCCTACATGGCACGTCATATCGGCTGTAATGTTATTTGTGATTCAGATTTTGGATTTATGGCTTTTAATGCTTCAGTAGTTAGGTCTGGCAACCAGATATAAACCGGAATTCTTATATAAGAGAAATCACGAATTTATCTATGCATTTCGTAGAATAGATTTGTAAGTTGTTTTAATCTTTAGTGAAGTTCTATACATGATCACCTCTACCGCATGTTTACCCTTTGACATTCTGATTTTCTGGAAATTTGTCAAATTTTATAAACAAAACTTTTCTTGGAGTTTTCTAAAAATCCGCAGCTACGGAAAGCTGCCGTAATTGCTTTATCCTATCTAATGCTTCTACTCTTCACTAAATATGATTTTAAGATTTTATTAGGGCAAAAATGCAGAAATTTTCGTTTTTGACGCATTTCCCAAGTGAAATTCGAAAATTTTTCGGCGCTTTGAGAGTTTTTAGGGCTGCTAAAAGCAATTTTTAGGATGATGAACAAAGTCAGGGCGAATTATTCTAAAACCACCATTGTAGCTGCTGTGCTGTTCTTGCGGTCATCTGAATAACATAAACTTACGCGAGATAAATAATGACGTTTTCACCCTTTAGCGAAGTATTTCAAGAACATTTCTCAACTGCGGATTTGTGAACTTTTTATAGAACTTTTACGATATAATAAGCCACAATTTTATTCATCTTCTTACTGTTTAGGATGCCTAAAAGGTTTCAGATGCGATAAAGACGGACCATATTTATCGAGCAAGTCTCTTTTCCTGGTCGCAATGTTATTGTCCATTCGACTATTAATCTTAAAGAAGAATAAATATAGATTTGTTTCCCATTTTTACGCAAAGATGATTAAAATAATACAGTCTACGTTACACAACGTATTTAAAACCACGATCAATTATAAACCAGAGAAAGAGCGCGCAAGGGAGGATTTAAGGGTCCAGAAGAATCTATAAAAGATTAGAATTTTTGATAGTCTGTTGAATAAAAACGTCGTAAAATCATTTTCGATAGTCTGTTGAATAAAAACGTCGCAAATCGAAGAAGAAATTAGACCGAATATTCCAAACAGTAAAGTTTTATACAGCGTTTCATTAAATGAGATCAAAGCATAATTGCACAGCCCCAAAAATTTTTTTATCTTTTACGGTATCAAAAACGACGGGTACACGTTAAAAACACTATTTGCTGACGTTAAATTAAATTAAACATGGTCTACAAGTGGCGCGAAGGAACGATAACAGTGATACTTGAGCCTAAATACCGCAGAAAAACGCTCAAAATAATTCATTTTCTCAGTTTCTGGAAAGTTGAAAATTCTGGGGGCAACAACAATGGAGGTCAACTTCCCACCTCCCCCAACAATGCGTATGGACCTATGTATTTTTTGAGGTTCGCCTGACTGTTCCAGAAATGACTCTTAAGATTTCAAACCCTTAAACCAGAGCCCTCGATTAACCAAAACTAAGTGGCAAGCACGCTGGATTATAGGCGGTTAGATCCAAATACATAAATATAATACGGTTTTTCGTCTTTTGATACTTAAGGTTTATAGAAAAAATGTAAAAAGTACACAGAAAAAAACGCATAAAATTTAGATAAGACTAGAAAATCCTTGTGGATTAGAGTGCCGCTCAACAGCCGCAATAAGAAGAGCCTAGCTGCACAAAAATAGTACGTTTCGAGCTTTATTGAGCCACATGGCTCCGGTGTGCAGGCAAAACTAAAACCTGAGTAAAAGCATTACAACGCTTTTGACGTGTGAGCATTATAGGTAGCGCGTTAGCGCATACCTATAATACACTGCGGTACCCCCAACATATGAGACCCCTACAGCTATAACAGGACACATCTGGGAGGTGCGGTTTTTTAAAAAGATAGATAATTAAAAAAGATTTTGCAAACTGTTTTCTGTTTACACTCAATACCGATTATGTAATGAACGTGTAAAGTTTTGGCGTAACGTTATAACATAAACAAATCTTTGACGCTTTTTTAGACAGCTTGTATACAACTCAGCATACATGTACATGCCTCAAACAATTTAATGAAACAGAATTGCAGAAGATAAAATTATCTAGATGGCAAATTTTTTGTTTTTTCCAAATTTCACATAAGTTCTCGAGGGAGTGTAAAGAGTGCGAAATTCGTGTAAAGACAGAACAGACTTTGGTCACATTTTCGTCTTCTTTATGTCTGCAAACAACTCCGGTTTGAGCCCCAAGATATTTTTCATGATAAAAATGTAGTAGACTCAAGGGCTACTTTTCGCTTACCAGCAAACTTTTTTACACTTAATACGGAATTAAATCTAGGGGTTTAAACTTTACACAATAGTGGATAGTGTAAAAAACAGATTTTGTCTAAGATGTCTCTGCCAACTTCTCCGCTTATAAGTCGGGATAAATTCAATAAAATAGAAATAAAGTGCCTTCTAATGGCTACACGTCGCAGCAAACCGCGTTAAAAAGACGCAATATTGAGTTTTTTATGGGGGTGGTTGTGTAAAGTTTATACTGCAAATTAACTTTAGTTCTAGAGCCTTGCGGAAGCTTAATTTTTTTCAAAATATTCTTTCTACGTAACGTCGGAATTACGAATCTGACTGTTACTTTTTTCTTCACCCATTATGTGTGTAAATTTTACACTATTCAATTGAGAGGTGTAAAGTTTGCACTAAAAATTAATTTCACGTCCAGAGCGTTTCAAAACGCGAATTTTTTCTCTTCAAAATCTTCTCCTAATGTCAGGATTATGAATCTGACTATAATAATAGAAAGTCATCAATATGATAGAGAAAATAAAAACAAATAAATAAATAAAATAAAAAATAATATAAGTGAATAAATAAATAAATAAATAATAAATAAATAAATAAAAGGCAAATAAATAAGGCATGCTGTTAGTATAAGAGAAACAAAAAGACGCGAGAAATAGTACACTGGATGCCAAAACAGAGCATATTTTCCTTTCTGACTTCTGTAGGCATCGGTAGCTTCCTCCTAGTCCCCTCCGTTTATTTCCTTGATAAAACACAATTCCAAGTATATTCACCTTTTTTTGTTCCATCGGAGCATTTTTCTTAGCTAGTTAAAAATATGATTCTGTTCCTCAATAACCTCGAAAAAAGTACCTCGAACGCTAGATAAGGGCTATCATAAAAATCACAAAAGATAACATACAGTTAATTGTAGCATGTGCTTTGCTAGGAATTGAAATGTTCGAAATTTTCCAGAAAGCTATCACTGCACGTAATACAAATTATATATTGATAGATAAAAGTCGCACGAACTTCCAGCATTTTTTACAAAACAACATCTGAAGTCTCAAACATACAAAAATTGCTTTAAGCCTCCACACAATCCGTTTACGATGACGTTGCTTATATTGCACATTAGCAATAAGTTTTTTGGGAAACTACGTAGTAAATGTGGTAATATAAACTGTGGGCTTTCAGTATACAACAACGTCATACCGGAACGTAAAAACGTAGAAGAGCTTTATCGATTCATAATGCGTACAGAAATAAAGTGCACAATTGCAAGCCTATAAATTAGACTGGTTTGCAAAAGGCAAGCTTACAACATTTTGTAGACACAATGAGATTTAACACGTAGTACTGCCTACTATTATACTCACGTGATAGGTGTAGCATAAACCAAAAAAAGAAGCAGCTAGGGCTGACCAGAAAAAGTCAAAAGACGAAGCAAGCGTCCAAGCGATGAAGCTGCTGCTATTTCAATTCGCACGTGCAAAACGGAACTAGGTTATCAATCGATAATGAATAATCCCAGATATTGCAACGATATAACCTTGAAAGCTGGAAAAACACGTGATCAGCTGTCAAGCTTATTTTATTGATCTGAAGCTAACAAAATATACCTATCTCTAGCAAAAACAGGAAGAATTTCATAACTATGTTTACTTATCGATAAATAAAAGACTATTTGGCATAAATATACAAAATCAATAATAAGTTAAAGAAAGTTGAAAATTCTATGATAAAAAATTTATTTAATGATTCAAGAGTCATACGTTAGTTGCGAATCATTAAAGATATCTTGGAATTTTTCCGAAATTTAAAAATCTAAATTCGAGTTCGATCGAATAACTTTATGGCTATGCTCAAGTAAGTAAGTGTACATAGCATAACATGACGTGAACACTAACAATACGCGGGTTAAATCGAACAGACGGCGGAAACTTTTGAAAAAGTTAAAACTATATGAGACGCACGAATTTTTAAACCTTATCTATCGTAGTCATTTATGCGTATATTGACTTGGAAAACGAGCATTATATTTTTAACCTTGCCAGGGCCAGTCTTTTGGTACCAAGATAAAAAAGAGATACGAGTTTGATGATACAGCGATGAATGCAACTAATCATGTATTAAAATTTGTGTAATCAAAAGTGAACAAGACTCTTCTATGATCCATTTAGAAGGTGACCTCATCACGCAGACTGCTGATAAAAAAGCTTGGCTGGGGAGGAAAACAATGAGCGATATGATCCTCGAGGTTATTTTTTCATATTATTTTCGCACCTATTTAATTTTAAAATAAACGCGATGTCTATCATTCGTACGCAATAGCGATGGGGAACTATATAGAAAATAATATGTGAATCAATTTGCAAAGGGGACCACCTATGTATAGTAAACTATTATCAGGAATTCAATTTTTAAGTTTATTTATGGCAATTAGTAAATACTCCGAACATAAAGTATTTACTAAGCAAATAAAAAATAATTGACAATTGCATCCATGTAAAACAGGTCACTTCTTAAAATTTTGAAACGGTTAAATCTAAAGAAGGTCAACATTCTAAGTTTCAGATTCAGCAGAGGTACAATTTCCTCTTACATTTTCATGATTACAGCAAGACATATCCTCTAATTTTCTGAAAAAGGATAAAACTCAAATTCGAAGGTGATGTGGACAAAAGTTAATACCAAACATGCACGTGGGGCTTTAGAGGCTCTCTAGACCCCCAGAATGGAAAAATGGAAGATTTTGTCAGGAAAATGAGGCAAAATGAACGCCAAAAAGTGAATGAAAATTGAAAATTTCATTTAAAAGTGCTTCAAATTGACCATAAACTGTGTAATAACGTAGTTTTAAAGCAATTTCTGCGCTTAACTAGTTTATGAGGTCATTTTGGCCCGAAAAACTCAATTTTTGACCCCCTACCCTTCGGACTGGCTGAGCCCCTCCCCCGGATGGGCCATGCTATGCATCTATGATTGATACCATTAGAGTTAAATTTAAGAATAGAAAATATGATAGCCTTATTCCTAATAAGAGGTAAAAAATGATACTTGACATTATATCATAGCTTAGTCACGTAAAGACTTTTTTATTTGGCTCCAGTGGGCTTTAACTTGAAAGCCATTGTGGGGAGAAGGGAGCAAAGCTTGCATACCTATTTCTTGTGTTACAACGAAAAGTTGGCAAAACAATAAATACGAATTGATTGAATCGCAGAAATTTATTTACGGCGCCAGGGATACGGAAAACTGAAATTTAATCTTGCTCTCACACGAATCACGAGCTGGGTTCTTAAGAACTTTCAGTGATGCGTAAAATGACGCGGTTTTATGGCTTTCGAGACCAAATTTTCTATTTGGCTTGACCGGAAGCAGAGAATGTTTTCATCATGAGGCATTAAAAGCAACGTTTGACAGTATTTTTCGCATAAGCCCTTTTCTAAGCCAAATTTGATCCTTGCAAACCGATGAAAGCATTGCATAATTAAATCCTACCGTTTACCATCATGTCTTTGCAATCAGATGGGTACCATGAAAGGACGCCATCCTAGTCTATGTTAAGCTACACCTTCTTTACATATTCTGATAATTATTACTTTCATTTTATGCAGTTTCTCATGCTCTTTCTAAATATGTATGTTACTTTTTATGGAAATTATTTTTGAAAGAGTAACGACTAAAAACTGTTACAATGCATAAGAATGGGCACCTGGTGGACCTTCATGCAAAAAAAAACAAGAAAAAGTAGATTTTTATTAAACACATCCAGAGGATGCATCTGAGAAACCTGGAAAGGAATAAAGCACCCAATGTTACATTAGAAGCCTACTTTCTCATTCTAATGTTTTAAAGATATCAGTCTAAGCCAAAAAATGTTCATTTCTCACCTGCTCTATTGATTCTCACAGACCTGAACCATTAAAAACATGTAACTGGAGCCAAAACGAGGCTAGACAAAGTTCTAGCCACAGGGATAATGAAGATAAGGGAAAATACCAATAAAGTTATTCACTAGGACGCCGTCCTAGGACACGGTAAACGGAGGGTTAATTTTTAGAACTTATTTTTCTGTGACTTGCCATGTCTTCTTTCACATTTTTTGCCTTTATTTCTGTTAAACAAATTTTTTTATGCGTCCCGTCTGCGCATTCTATTTTATATTCATTTTCAATATGCGTTCACGATTTTGTAATCGGCAGAAATTCTGCATTTACGTTTCCGATTGTTTCCCTAAATACTTGAATAGATTGCTACAGAATACAAATGAAGACATAACGACAACAAAATGAAAAGGTGGGGGTTGCATAAGCTCAGCAACTAAAAGTCCAACTTCCTAATTTTGACGTAGTAGCTGCTAATGGACTAGCTCATTTAGCGAAGTCGTCATACATAAGTAAAAGATGGATCACCTTAGTCTTCTATTTTTTACGAGCAAATGACGGATTAGTAAATGGCAGATTACTTTGAGTCGGCGTTGAGCGATCTTATAGTAAATTAATTAATTAGCAAGAATCAGCTGTTAGTTTTTCATCAAAAAGCTCTTGGTTCTGACCTTTCATTCTCAATAATGTTTCGAGCATAGAGTGAGCGCTGGCCCCCATTTATCTCAGAACCTTTTCTTCCCATCATATTGCTCCTTCCTCGGAACAATGTTTGCTATAGTGCTTTCTTACAGTTTTCATCTCGTTCTAAATTATAATTTTGTTAAATTAATCGTCGATGTGACATTTTGCGATGCTACAATTTCCACATGTAATTAGAGTTCGAAAATGAGTACCTAACTCGTTTACTATATTCTCGTTAAGACATATCTATTGACACTGAAGAAAGAGCCAAGGAATTTCAGATTAATTTCGGAGGACTGTCAGCATCAGGAGTTGTTGATACTGGTTGGTGACATGGCCGATTAACGGATTATTCGGAAGAAGGTACGCATTTTCGGCTTATTCATATATTGATATTTCAAAAACTGCACGAAACATGAAAATGGCAAGAAAATCCATAAATCTTCATTATTCAGCTGACTCGTAGGCACTCGTGAAAATTCTCTAATCATATTTTTGTCGTCTAATCTAGAAACAAGAATAGCCAGCGGTCTCATTATAAAACCTCACAGTTAGGAGGTCGAGCGAGCCTTACTGAGTTAAAATGACCTTTTGAATCGGTTAAAAAAATTTAAAAAATTGTAAAGGCTTCCTTCTTCAGTACTCCAGATCATTTCATGCATCGAAAAACCTTAAATTTTCGTTTTTTCTCTTTTTCAGAAAAACTTTCTTCCTTCAGGAGCAGCTTGGTCATGACACAACGGCTAAAATAAGTGAGTGCATATGTATTGCTGCAGATGAGTGTTAGCGAGTGCTAGCTACGACCAAGGGTTAAGGATGCCATAAGTCGTATGACGGTTAGATTTTGAATTCCAATACTGTCTATAAAAACAAACATATTTTTCGATTAAACGATTGAAAAAACAAGTGTTTTATTTTTTGATTAAATTCAAGTCGAAACCTAAAAACTCACACCCTTTTGCAGTTATTATGAAATATTTTGCACGTTCGATCCAGCGTGATAGTTGCACATGATTGTACCGTCTTATCATGCTATTCATCGCAAGCATCGCACGTCAACTTGTTTACATTGTGATTGGCTCTATTAAACCGAGTGTTAATTTATGTCATTTACTTATTTTGTTAATGCTTACTTATCACGCTATATGCTATAGTGATCAATCAAACATGATGTGTGAAAAATAATTACAGAAGAGATGAAATGCTAAAGAAACTTATGATCGCTAAATTTAACTACATAATCGGAGTTGGGCGGCTTTCAGTCGAACTAAAGGACGTAAAAGGTCCTTTGAAGTCTACGAATATCAAAACCTGATATAAGAAAAAGTTCGCGTTAGCCCAATAATTATACGAACACCTTGCTTGCATATTTTTATGCCTGCAAGTAACTCATGTTTATGGCCACATACTAACTCAATCCATCCATGCATTATGGATTATATTATGAATTATTTTTATTTCTATTCAATAGTTCGTTATATTATTTTTATTTATTTTATTTTATTATCTTTATCATAATGACATGGATGAATCATCGACTTGTTAAAGCGTTTTTGGTGCGCATCGCCGATTCTACTTTAACCGCATAAATGCTATTCTTTTTAATTTGATTTAATCCTTTAACATTGAAGCCGGTTATGTTAACTTTAACGTAAAAAGTTAATAATAATTATAGACCGAAATTGATCAAAATTCTACTTAACATTCTTTCGTTATTCGAAATTCTAAGGCTAAAATAAAAATAAATATCCATTCCTTCTCAATATATTGGTCTTTTTTTAATACAATCATTTATCAATATTGTGGAGTCAGAAGGGCCAAAAATGTCATATGAGTCGCATTCCTTTCGTCAAAAGCTCATTTTTCCAAGTAATCCGATTGAAAAATTTCTGAGAAAACGGGTCGCTTGAAATCCGTCGAGTCTGCTGAAAAAAACCTTAAACCTAACTCAATGCTATTTCACACAAATGCCAGCGTCTTATACATATTTTTTCTAGCAGAGCTTTGAGTCATTGTCTAAGAAGAATAAGAAAAAAATAATAAGACTAGCTTTCCCTACTGCTTTTGTTTTTATGATCACGACAAAATCGACTATTGCTCATAGCGCGAAATTGTTTAGCTAGTAAATCGTATGTACAATGTATGAACCCGGAGGGGTTAGCGCCTTTCTTATCTCCCTATTATGCTTGCTTTTGCTCTCTGGTTGGTGCATAAACTGTTCTTTGTGGAATAAAACACAACGTAATCGTCCAGTCGTCGTCGTCTTAGCTGAAGATTTGGGGAGCTTCGAGACGAAGCTGCAGCAGCAGCTACGCTTTTCGTAGAAATTTAGCTTAGAGCTGTTTCCAACACCTATCTACTAACCACGTTGAATAAACATGCTTACATATTATAGACACGCGATAAAAGTAGTGATGGGGTAGAGAAATGCGAAAGTTTTCGGCATTTTTATTTTCGGGAATAGATTTTAGTTTGTGTTTTGTTCTCTCTATCTCTATCTATAATGTCTTTTGCCTGCAATCTGCTAGCGTATCGTCGGCGTTAATTTTGTTAGCAATCCAATATTTTACAATTTTTTTGCTTAGACCTATAGTTTGTGTGGTGTACGTGGTCCAGTGTACATATGTACCTGTTCGAGCATCGAAAAATTCGGCAATGTAATATGCTAAGAAGAAGCAGCAAAATGTAGCTGATGCACCGCACACGGTTTTCATACTGCTTCTTACTGCTTATTTCAACAGTTGGCAAGTCAGTAATAAAAGTTGGACATATAATTTTGAAGATTTTACGATGTAGCACGTGCTTAATAAGCATCGTATGCTTACGCGTTCGGGATGACGCCAAAATATTTGCCGCCAAGGGACTATTGCTCGAACTGAAATTCTTAAATGTCATTCTTAAATCCATTCATCTTTAACTTACAATATGCGAGCACATTCCGAAATTCCTTCAAAATAGCGGCTGCCAAATTTCGCCACTGGTTCGAGATTTCGTCGGAATTGTCATTCGTTTCGGCATTATGATTGTTTCCGGTTCGGTGGGCGAAATTGTAGTGTTAGCGCGCTAGAGGTCCTTGTCACTTCGTTCTTTATATTAATGTATGCTTTTTGTTATTTTAGGAGCACCAAGCATGCAGCAAATAACGAAATAAAAGTTTTTCAAAAATGTTATACACACGGACAATAAAGATTAATTGAGTACCACTGGTTTTTTAGCATGCTTCTTAGACGGACAGTAAAGCGAAGAAGTGAGAGAAATGTTGCTGTGGCATAGGTCTTATTTTCGGCTTAATCGTCAAAGCGATGAAACTTTTCTTCAGAAAGCAAATTGTATGCTTCATAGGCAGGGCCTTACAAACTCTTCAGCTAAATCTGCACCCGAGAAGTGAAATTCGTTAAATGGGTGACTTCCCTCTTATTTTTTATTAAACTAATTATTGAAAAATTTGACTTAAGAAAGAGAATTTGGTCGAATTATTACTCTACTCTCAATTCAATAATCGATTAGACGAAAAATTTAGAATTAAATTTTCGAAAAATTAACGACAAGCATTCGGTTTCCGTCCTTTTAAAATCTACGTCGTCGTTCTGAAGCCAGTCAGCTGATAACGACTGCTTCACAATTCGCGTACGAGCTTAATAATGTATGTGGCTAACCGAATTTTTGACGGTTTTTAAGGCCTTTAAAAAGCTCGTTCTATTCTTCCTTTTGACGCGCAGTTCAGGAAGTGGGTCACTTCGTACGCTCAAAGGCAATTTAGCTAGGTATTTGCACAATGAGATTATTACTAGCTTTCTTCCAACCAGTTTAACACTTACACAAATATAGCGTGCATGAGTGCATTAGCCATTTATCGCTTCTTCCGCAAAGCCAACACGGATTATCCACTCAGACGTGGCACATGTGTATGTTTACGTCACGCTTTTATAAGGGAAAACTGATAAATTTTATAAAACGAATATGCCACGGGTGTAGCGATGATCATTATCCTTGGGGTTATTATTAGGCATTTGTCGTTATTGCTCTTGAAGCAGAATGTGATACAAAGACGCATTCGTCTAATTTGCCAAACAAATCTTCGCGCATCAGTCCGGCAGCACACCGTTGCTTTTGGAACTAGCTTAATTTCTGTACATTTTAGTCACATGTACACCAACCAAGTGACCTTGATTCAATCATCTAATTACTTATTGCGCCATTATAAGCTAATCTAGAACCAACTCTTCCCTCTGCTTATCTCGTTTCGCTGCTTCGTGTGGACATCATCACGTAACGGCTCGAAATTCTGGGTAATCGTCCTCGGCCATTTTCAGGGAGGTGGTGGGAGAAGGACCTCCAATTTTTTGCCCAGAAACGGCCAAAAAACTCGAAACGACCGAAAAATTCAATTTTCCCCAAAAATCGGGGGAAGAGAAGGTCAAAAAATTGCTGGCTGTGGGGGATGGGGAGAGGCGGCCAACTTTTGAGTGGGGAATCTTTTATCCACCTTGTTACATGTATACTGTAGACGTTTGTGCCGGAAGGAAAAAGATAATTTTGAAGTACTGTTTTTAAGAGGTGCGAAATTTTGCACTGTTCAACCAAAACGCTTACGTAATTTTTCAACGAGTTTTCCAGTCGATTTTTAAATAAATTTTCCGCTTACTCGCGCATCTTCTGCATGAAAATTTTTTTTCTCAACGCTGACGTAAGTAATTTATGCGTAGCTCCAATGTTTTGAAGATCTTTTTGAAGGTTCCATCTAAGAAAGTTTGGCATGTTTGAAAAATCTGAAAAAATTGAATTTTCCAACATTGTTTACAGCACTCCACTCACAAAAATGTCAGAGTTAGCCGCAAGAATGTATTTGTCTATTATTATTCAATCCATTATCGCTGGATCAATTTGGTTAAGAATTGCTGTTACGAATTCTTGAAATATTCATCCGCCAATTTGTTATCGTTTTTATGCATAACATTACGTTTAATGGGTATTTCGGAAGAAGCTGCGCTATCCTGAATAGTTTTCTACGTCATTATAAATGAAGAATAGTTCATAGGACCATTTTATTTTATTTAATGACATTTTTTGCGAATGATTTAAATTATCCGCTTTTGACGAGTTTTGCGTCGATATTTAGAAAAAGTTTTATTACCATCCAAATTCTATTCATGCTATTTATTGCTCATTGATTGCGCCTTCTGAACAATTGAATTCTACATTTCCGACAAGCTTAAAAAATTTGATTTGCATACCTTATTATTGAGTTGGAAAAATTCTGCGAAAGCCATAATTTATTTTCGTATATGTGCAAAATATGGCAATGAGAATTTTTCTGCGATCTACTCATGAATGAAAAATTGTATCTCAATGCGAAAAAAGCTTAAGCTCTATGATTTAATGTCTCCAAGAATTTTTCATGAAGAATAGAACTACATAGAACATTTTGTTCAGAAAACTTTGTTTGCGTCTCAGTCGTGCGTCTAATCGGCCTGGCTTACTGACTAGAAAACTGGATTAGGCAATCGCCGTCTGAGTTTATTATCCAAAATTTAAAAAAGCTCAATTTTTTATAGAATGCTCAATTGACTAGAAAGCCGTTACCCATGTTTAGATGTGAATAAAAATACATCATTGCGCGAAATTGTGTTTGCTAATCTGACACGGACTGCATCGACTTATATCGAAGATTTACTTAATCTGATGAGAAAATTAAAGAGGCTATCTTCTGTTTTTCCGGACAACTGAGTGTACAAACATGTTGTGTCGATATAATCGATAATTGAAATGACATATCCCTTTTTTTTACGGAAACCGGTTTTCAACTCTTTCAATTTTTCGTGTTGTTCAAACAATTTGTGTTGTTCATAACAGCGACCTTCACGTTCCAAAAGTTGTTTAATGAATGACGCTGAGGCCAACTAACAAAAACGATGATTTTCGACGAAATCGGTCATTTTTTGGTTTTTTACGACACTACAATCAGAACTAGAAGTAAATGAGCGCTCGCTTGTTTAATAAATATTTAGAGTTGATTTCAAAAAGATTCATCATTCGATCTCCATAAGAGTAGATCGAAATTTAGTGTGAAAATCTTAAAATTCTTCGCTTTCAACTTACGTATAAAGTTCTTTCAAAAGTCATTACGTTTTAATCGAAAATTGGTGGCGAGCGTTTCAATTTCCATTCGTGCATCGCATCACAAAATTTTAAATTTTTTAGCAAATGTAACTTTGTACAGTCACATGCTGCGTTTCTACCGTCAGAACCCTAATTGTAAAAATTTATATGAATTCCAAACTTGATATTGTTATTCTATTATTACAAGCAAAACGCTTACCTTCGCCTTATCGAACTAAAGCAATTTCAGGCTTTACGTGTGACGTCAGATTGCTTGATTATTTTGCCGCCAAGTTATGCTTAATGCCCGATGCGAGTAGATTTTTAATGACCTAAAATTGCGAGCGAACTACATATAATGTTTTGATGATCGAAACGTAACGAATATGGATACAGAAAGCGATCAATGGCGATCCGCTGGACGATTTGAACGCCCCCAGCGGTACTTTTGAACCCGTTCAAGTCGAAGATCAAGTCCGGCAGGCCGTGTTCACGCCGGCTCAAGATTTTGATTTCATGGACGATCCGAAATTCAACGGTACGATGGACCAGCGAACCGGCAAATTCAACATATCTTTAGCGCCCGATTCGTCCGTGGCCCAATTTTCGGACTCCGGGGCCAGCCCCGTTGAGCCAGAAATCGCCAAAAAGACCCCGTTCAGCCCCTTGCTACTGCGCAGACCGGCCAATCAGCCGCTAAATCCGGAGGACATTCAAGTCGATCCGAGCCTGGTAGCTTCGGAGAGGTACGATCCGCAGAGCAAGGCCTTTTCGTACGTGCCGGCCAGTTCGCTGCAGGACCATTTCAAATCGCCCAAAAAACCGACCAAAATGGTGCCCTTCTACGAACAGCAAGAGCAGTCGCCCGCGGTCGCCCCCGCGCCCGCTTACGATCATCTATATCGCGGGCCGAGCCTTCGCGCCGAAAAATCGGCCGGTTTGGGCAACAATTTGTTGGATCCTAATTTTAACCTAAAATCCAACTCCGAGTCGTCGACGCAGGGCCCTGGGGGGTCAGAGGCGCCCCCACCGCCCCCACCGCCGCCGCCTTATATTCCGTCCTTCTACGGCCGCGTGCCGGACGGTGGCGCGGACTTAGATTTTGTCGAAAATCCGGACAAGGACCTGGACCAGTTTGCGCCGGATTTCAGGCACCAATTCGTAAAATCTCCCACGCCCGTCGTCCACAAGCCGGATAAAAGTTGGGCCGATTCCATAGGCGACCCTTTCATTTACGATACGCCTTCGAGGCCTATGGAGCCCGAGTACCGAATCCCGCTTCAAATCCAAACCGCAGGCCCCAACTTAGTGCCCTGCTCCCACTGCGGCCACGGCAACCAAACCCTATTGGCGTCGTCGGTTGCTCCAAGATTGCCGCCAATCCCTCAGCAATTCGACACAACCGATTTTTGGCGACCGACGCTCGAAGAACAGAATTATCGTCATCAAGGCCTGCCGAATCGACGTGACGTCGCCCCGGGCGATTATTATCCGACGCCCGACCCCTCGGCTCTCAGCACACCCACCGGGGGTCCCCTGGGCAAAACGGAGTGGCTCGAAAGGCAGATGAGGAAGTTGAAGATGAAGCAGCTGGACGACGACGTCGATTTGAAAATCCGACGCCAGCAAGAACGGATGTTGCTCGACGAATTAAAGCACGTCCACGACGAGAAGATGCAGAAGAGGCGCAGGTCGGAGCAAGATTACACCGTCGAGGGGTACGGAGCTCGGGCCGAGGGCGACGAGGACTTGATTCCGCCTCATTATTCGTTGGTGGGAAAGATTGGGCACCAGCACCAACAGATTCTGATGGAAAGACGGGCGGATCAGACCCACGAAAAACCGTTGCCAGATTTACCCCCGCATCCGGCTATTTCGAAAGAACGATTCAACGCAACTCAGCCGGCCGCAATTAGGCAAACTGGTCACAGGACCGAATACGGTACCCCTATGGACCTAGATATGTACCAACCGTTTTCGACTGCGAGAGGTTGGCAGCCGGGTTCATCCGCTCCTTCGCCCAAGTCGATTCTGAAAAAGCCGCGATCGTTGGACGCTGAGGTACTTGGTTATGGGGGTTGGGTTATACCCCTGAATAGCTAACCGACCCCACAAAATGGTTGCGACCCCTAGCATTGTCGAGATTCAAAAAAAATCGAAGAAAGTTGGTGTTCAAGCATTTGGTTAACGTTTGGCTCAAAAGTGTCGAATTTTCGGCGCTTTGCACCGTATACTCATTCTGACCATAGGTGGGCAGCACCAAAATTCTGAGGAGGGTGAAAAATTTCTGGGGGGTGAAAAAATTTTTAAAGGTCAAAAAATTGTCTTAAAAGTTGTTGTTGTATGGCGATAAAAACACCATTTTTCGACGTTTCTCGTCGAGCACTACCCAATGGCATCAAAAAATTGCTGAAAAAAGCGAAAAAAATTTTTCAAAAATTGAATTCTGGGGGGCTATTTTGATTTCTGGGGGGGGGTATTTCAACTTCTGGAGGGTGCATACCCTCCCCCAAACCCCCCACGCTTATGTGTGATTCTGACTATATTTTGTTCAGTCAATCGGTTTTTTATGTTTTCAAGTTGGAGAAAGAACAAACATTGCCCGAAATGTCAAAAGCAGTGTTTTTGACGTGAACACATCGTTTTTAGCTCCAAAAAGACAATTTGTGTTGACCCCAAAATTTCCATGCTGTATATGTATGCAGGTTGAGGTATAGAATGATTAGCTAAACTTATTGAGGAGCGCTAAACTAGGCATAAAACATTTTAAATTATATCTAGAGAGCTTTTTATAAAACACAGAGGTTATATCAGACATAAACTCGGCAGAAAAATTTTACCAAGTGGCCAAGATTGCCAAAGCTACACTGCGGATTATCTTACACCTGGCGTAGATTGTCAAAAAATATACTATTATAGATTCAGGCTCAATAGTTTTGATAGCTTATAATTTTGTGTATCTTTTCGCTTTTCCTATTCACAGTCATTTCTAGCTATTTTATGTGGAATCAATTTCATTAATACATAAAGTCAAAACCGCAAACCTGACTGCTTCGTACGCATCCAATTCAAAATTCTCAACAAATTGACAACACGGCTCATTAAATAGGCGCATTATAAAAATATGTACACAAAATATCATAAGATAAAAGAACGTATAAAATATAAATAAAATGTCAAACAAAATATTTATCATTAATCTTTCGGACCATTGATTCAAAGAATCAGCGCGTAGGAAGTTATGCCACATTTTTAAAGTTTTGTTTCTTTTTGAAGAAACAATGATACGTTATACGATAACTTTTCTTTTTGTATTGTGTTTTGTACGATATGGATTGGTACCATCTCTTGCTGTATTATTATATTTTGCTGTATTATTTTACAGATTCCATCTACTTCCGGCGGACCTGTTGTAGACGTATCGGATCGTTACAGCAATGAATTTAACAGACAAAGTGAGCACACTGCATCGCAGTATTCTCTGCTTACTCAACTCTTAATTGGAAATCGTCTTGCGTATTGCGCCAGCTTTGATTTAATTTTTTATGGTTTGACATAGGATAAGACATCAAAGTATCCTATAATTGAGATCATAAAATATTAGAACATTAAATAACATGGGTCCTAAGTCGTTGGATGCATTGATTTACCGCCATTTTCGTTTTTGTTGAATTTTTATCGTTATTTTGTTTTCAGTTGAAACTCTGCGCATATTAGTAGAATGAAAAAGATTGTTTGCTATAAGACGTGAACAAAAAAATTTGAAATTAATAATTTTTAAAATTTTCAAGATGAGCATGCAAGCAAAAAATTTCAGTACATCACATCGTGCTAGTTGCTTGGCACCTTATTAATCAAATCAAACACGAATGTACCTCTATTAATTTTCTATTTTCACTATGCTTTATGCACTATCTGTTGAAAATCTTCCCTGAATTTTATTTAGTAATTTTAAATAGAGGAAGGCTTGTCGTTGGTAGTTCGGGTCCAGTCTTTGAACAGATCATAGTCTTTAAAATTTGCAAAGTAGAGTGTAATGCTGTAAGAAATCAGTGACTGCACAGAACCTACGCCAAAACCTGATTGAAATGAATTATATTTGCTTAAAGAGACGCCTTTTAGCCTGTATTTATGCATTTTGAAGAAAAATTGTCACGACTTGCTTAAATCTGGTCTAATTTATTTTTCTTAGCAAATGTACGATATTGAGGTAAAATTGACCCTGAGAGCAGTGGAACACTCTAAACCCAAAATTATGTTTCCAGTGCCATCTTAATATTGTTTTTATTTAAATATAATGATTAACCAACTTTCTTAAGCTAGCCAAACAAATTTTGACATTTATAACATAAACTTGTATGACACTGCGCTTTATCAAGATAGAATTTTGTGCTTCAAATCTGTGCGGAAGTGTACGCTTGTATTTGCACTGTAGTATCAGCTATAGTTACAGTACGACAATGAACTCTTAGCACAAGGTTGACAATTTGTACATCAGGTCACTCATGGAAAGTTTTATCAATTTTGCTTGAGTTAGATGAAAAGGCGTCCTTTTTTCCCGTCGTGATTTATCTTTCTCTTTAAGCTAACTTTACAAACCCATCTTTGTAAGATACTGCATTTTGAAGTTGTTTAATACAGACACGTCTTCTGTTGTCTAAGCTGAATTCAAAGCTTGATCACAATTATTCCGACTTAACTTGAGCTTAAATCAATGCTTGCCAATCAACGCAATCTTAATGGAGAAACAGCGATCAATTCAAAACCTACCACATTTTTAGCTCTAGCTTATTTTAAAGATATTTAGGTGATTCGAATATCAAAACTTCAGTATTGTTAACAGCTATTATTAACCTGAAATCGGACGCTCAATCTGTTACTTTGTTCTTACCACGAAGTCCCGATTCGTTATTTTTTCCAGGTTCAAGTACGTTTGAAGACGTGGACACTTTGAAAGTAAGCACGTTATTATGTCTGCAGTAATCGTCGAAAATAAAAATAATACGTTGGCTATCGCGGAATTTAAATCGCTGTAATGCATATTTTCGCTTTTGAGAGGAAAATGCACGCAAATTTGATTATCGATTTTTTCAAAGGACATTTAGCCATAGCTTTACAGATGATTTATTAATGAACATGGATTATTAAATTCTAGGAGCTTTTAAGATGCGTGTATTTATAATGTCCGATTTTACTCGACTACATCTTATTCAGTAGCAGTAAATTCCCTTAATTCAAGAAAGTATAGTTAGAATCTGAAATAATTCATGTATGTACATCAGCAATCTTGCAATGCCAAGATTTAATTTCATTCGTAAAGATCTAATTCGTAATATTTTATTCATCTCGTCAAACCGATCTCTTAGTTATGAGAATTTACATCTTTTTTGTTTTTCGCATGGAAATGTTCAATTATACGTAATTTAAAATCACTTTTATGCAGATTAAATGCACGCATAAATTTAATTAAGCACTCCGAAATTTCATCGACATTGAATTTGGAACCTATTAGAAGTTGTTGAGTAATTAATGATAACAAGCCATGTACGTATATGAGGCAGAGCTTTCTTGTAAAACATCCTCAACTAAATTTCTTCTAAAATGTGAAAAGTCTTCTTTGACAAAATAAATCAAGCAAAATTGAAAATATTATGAAAACTTTGTAATATCGTAAAAACAATGTTTGAAAAATAGTTGCGTTTTTGAATATCTAACCTGAGTTGGTTGACTGCGGTCGAAACTTCCATATCTGAAGTTTTGTGTACAACAGACTATAATCAGCTTAACCCTTGTGAGATTTATGAGTTTTGGAGTACTAATTATGATTACTCAAATCTTAGCGCAATATTCAAACTCTTATTTTAATTTTTATCAAAATGATCTTGAACTGAAATGAATTTGCATAAACTACGACTCCGCCTGTGCTTAGGCATGCTCGTTTTGTCCGTGAAGCTTTAACAGGCGAATTCTTTCATTTATCAGCATAAAAGTTTTGTAAAGTTGCGTGAAAAACATCTATTATGGCTGCGCTCTAATGTCGCTGCGCTCTAATGTCGGCTCACCCATTGTCTCGAGCTATCAAGATCGCGCGCGGTGTCAGATTTTATATGTAGAGTCAAGAAGAATTAAATGAGCATCTCCTCTTTTTGCAGTCCAAATAAATTTAATAAAATGTAATTATAGAGAAATCAAAATGGTATTAAATTATTTGCATTTGGTATGTCAATGAAAATTGCATCCTAAGTACCTACCTATATTTGGAATGGATCGCGTGAAGGATCAACCTATAATATGTTTCACATAAGTTGGGCGTTCATTTTGATAGTTTTTACCAAAATCGATCGTTAACGGTAATTTTGAATCAGCTCAATGCAATTATCGTCATCGGTGAGGTTTTTTCGGTAAAGAAGTCGTAATCTTTTACAAATTTATCTGAAACAGACTAAAATTAGTGGGACACCAGATAACTTCGAAAACAAATAAGTTCCCTTTGTGAACCCTTAAGCCTATTAAATATGAAAATAATTGAAATACAATAATTGCAGCAAATGCCTAATCATCGCTTTTTGCGCGCAACTACGCCAGCTTTCCCAACGCCCGGTCGATCTGAAACTCCTATGCCTTATCATCCGCTTCTCTACCAACAGCAGACTATGAGGAGCCAAGCGGTAACACCCTTGATCGACCAGCCATGCTATTCAGATCCAACTGCGAAATCATATGGTAAGCACAAATAGGCGTGGGATTTGGGTTGAACGGACCTATAATGCACAGCATGGCCGATCTGGGGGGCAGCCGGTGTGAGGGTCAGTTAGTTAGCTTTCTTGGGCCAAAACGACCTCAAAAACTGGTATAAATGCTAAAGCGTTACAACTACGTTATTATACGGTTCCGGGTCAATTTCAATGACTTTTGAAGAAAATTTTCGATGTTCATCCATTTTGGCCTTGCCTTTGCCTCATTTTTCCTGAAAGTTTTTATTTTTCCGTTCTGGTGGTCTAGACCCCGGAAGCCCCCACGTGCATGTCTAGTTGGACCACTGAGAATTAAAAAACTCGCAGAACCCCGCAAAATTTAATTTTCCGGACAGTTTTTTATTTCTCTGCGATTGATTGATGCCAATGGATAGATTTTCATGAGAAACGTCGATAAATGTTTTCTTGCCCCTTGTAATTCATTCAATACCCCAAGCTTTCGGTTTTGCCTCATATATCATGGTAAGCAAATGAGGCAGAATATGCAGCAGATGTTTACATATAGAATATCTTATCGCTCAATTTTTATCGTACTGTATTATTTGATGCTAATTTAATTATGTTCCTTGTCCAATCAAAATGTGATCGACGTTGCGTCTGAAAATTAAGCATTTTTCAATTTAAACGCACGAAATTAGCAGAATTAAGCACATTATACATATTTGTTTTCTCATTATCCTGTTAATGTGTAATTTTATTTTCATCGCTTTTTAAGTTTATTCTTTTATAGTCAACTTTAAAACCTTTAATTTCTCATAATATAATTCTTTTTAGGTACATTTGTGCTTTTTCTCGCGCGTTTTTTCACCCCACGGGTTTAACACCAAAATATATCATTTCCATTGATCCGTAGCTTACCTGCTACACAGCATGCTTCGCTTTTACGCTTTTACGCTTTCACTCTTTTCTTCTCTTTTTTCCTTTACTTTTTTGTTTTCTTTCAATTTTTATTTTTTAATTTAGCTATCAATTTTTTCATGTATTTATTTTATTTTTTCTTCTCCTTCTTCCTCATTTCTTTTCTTTTCTATTTTGTCATATTGATGGCTTCCTATTATTTGATCTGTTGAGAAGAATATTAAAACATGTCTCTCATTCAGCGCTTGCAGTTGTGAGTTTGTTATGAAGACATAATTGAATTTTAATGTCAATAGTTCAATAGGCAATATGACTTATTTGCTGAAAGCGTAATAATCGAGACATGCTATTATCGTGTGTATTGCAATAAGATTTTCATAAAAAATAATTTATCTTTGATTATTCGTTGAACTCGTTAAAGTCACTTTCATAGGTTTCCGAATAATAAGCGTCGATAGCGAACGCTAGTATGATTAGCATAAATGATATTTAGCATAAACGAACATAGTCTGTATGCGTTATGCAATATGTTGTAGATCTACTTCCGACTAGCCTGCTTATTTAATACTTTTCGTATCAGGCAAGTAAAATTTTCTCTCAATTTAATATATGGTTCTTTTCATAAAGATGCGTACCTAACTACTAAATAATTCTTCTATTAATTAGGTAAGTTGTATCTCGACTAGTTTATCCTTGCTAAAAGATATCTTGGAAAAAATTGTTTTGCGTAGGTACGCATGTTATGAAGCGGACGTGAATTAATTTTTTGCTAGAAATATACAAGTTTTCGTATTTCTGTCCGAAGCTCTTCATTGGTAAGAAAATACATAGTAATAAATATTAGTACGGAGCAAGTTTAAAAGGAAATACTAATAATTTATAATAATTGGCCGTCAGCACAGTTAAGTAAAGGTTCAAGAAAGAAAACAAAGAGACGGCCAGGGTCTCAGTATCCGGAATAGTTGATGAAATAAGGAGCAATTGTAGGCATTTCTTCTTTATGATTTTCAGTAATTGTTTAGCACCCTTTCACGCAAGGAATTAATCATGAAGGACGATTTTCAATTATATACCTTTGGACAGATTATTATTGAATTTCAAAGAATCGTATAATTTTTCGGAACTTTTTAAAATCTATTTTATTGTGTAAAGCGCGAAAAGTGGCATTTTTCAAGCTTTTTTTCAAAAATTGAGTTACATAAACCCAGAATCCGTCAATGAGCCCTAGTTGCTTTTGTTAAAAGAGGCTAGGAAGCATTTCAAAAGGTGAAGAGCATGCTCGGTCTATCACGGTGTTAGCCTAAACATAGGTTCAACCAGAAAAAGCTTTAAATTGCTACTACTAAAATAGCGCTACGTTGTCAATTTCGAGCACTTTTGCACAAAAGAATTAATTTGTGTCTGCGTTCTGGCATTAATTTTGCGTTACTTTCATGGAAAAATTATTTTTTATTCTTCTGGGGGTTATTTTTTATTATTATTTTTATAAATTATTTTTTATTCTTTCTATTCTTCCCGTGAAACCCATCCACCACGTGCATGTCTGATGCTTACTCCTACACACTTATAGACTTTGCATTTTTTATAAATTAGTTTGGAATTGGCAATTCTCGCAGTGCTTGCTAATCTACCGTCGCCGTCTAGATTGCTTGGAAACAACTTGTCACTTATCCCACCGCATCCAATCGCTTAACTCGCCGATTTTTCACGTTTCTGAATACTACCTCAAGCTAAATGATAAATTATTTTGTTTTCTATTTCTCTCAGCAGCACCGAGCGCCTCTTTTTTCTGTCAACTGCTATAGTTTAAGAATTCATCCTACGCTTCATTCCTTTATTACTGATAAATACACCTCTCAATTGAACACAGAAGAGTTTTTCCAGGATATGCAATGTGCTTTTGCGTACATACTGCTCAGGTATAATTTCTCTTTCTCTGAAATACCTCTGACGCGTAAGTAAATATTCGCTTACCTACTTCGTTGTGTATAAGTGAAGTGACGGATAATAATATCCGGAAAAGACCATCAAAGCCGGTGAAAATTTTAGATTGTTCGGAAGTTACGCGTTGTGTACATATTCATACAGGTACATATGTACATACTAGCTCTATTATTACGTTGGTGGACCTACTAAATACTCTAAATAAGATATGCAAGAATTTTCCTTATTTTCAATTGTTCGCCCAGAACTAGTTTGGTCGGCTGGGCCTTTATTGCGTTGATTAAGAAAACTTTACGACTTTGGTTCATTTGTTACACGCGCATTTGTCGTTTGAAAAGTCGCGAAAACTTTTAATGTTCTTTTCCTAAATCCGATAGGGGGTTTTTCTCGAGCGATTTTGCGGATGTTTGATTATTTGTGCTATGCATAAGTATAAATTGGATATTTTTCGACTAGTATCTACACAAATACGTACCTCCTTTCTTACGTGAGCTGATTATACTTTTTTAAACTTCGTTACGTCTGAATATTAGTGTTTTTTTACATAAAAATTTAATTCAATGCTGCCATTCATATGATTTCAGTACGCCGATGTTTCCCTATTATCATTTATGTCATTAATAATAATCTTCACGTGAAACTCCGCTAGATTCCCCGAAACGAGCAGGCAGTCAGGCTCTGTTCAGTCGGTTGCACACATGGATTTTGGGGTTCAGTCAGACCCGCTCAAGAACAAATTACCTGCACAGATCATAATAATATAATTTTTGAAAATACTTTTCTGATGTTTTACAATTTTTGACGGTTGAGAATAATCGAAAGATAGTTTTTTTGGGCATAATTTTTTGTTGTGTAGCTTTTTTCTTTTAAAGATGTTCAAAGCGCCAGACCCCAGATTTTGGTTTTGCCCATTTTGATGGTCGGACTTATAGTTTGTTTCACATAAGTTTGGGCATAAATTTTTAGAATTCATATCGACAGCATGCCGACGGATTACGATAATTATATGTCAGATCAATTCTATAACAGCAATCTGACAACTTACTATCTAAGAGTTTTTGAAAATTTTTGCCCAAACTTGACAGACTGTGCGCTCAAAATAGGGCATCTGAAGTGGACAGCTTTGTGTAGTTTTATATAAGTTTTTTATCGCTTCTGACAACGATTTGCTTCAATGTCATTTAACTTGTTTTTTTTAAATTTTGATACTGTACATATGTTTCAAAACAGATTATTTCTACTGAAAATTTTAAAAATGATTTTTATGGTTGTAATCATCGATTCTATATTTTAAAAATTGTATACCAGCAATGCACAAAAATAAGATAAAATATGCGCATCAGTGTTCTACTAGAATGGACATGTGTTCGAAATCATTGGTGGATTCTACGATTTTGACTCAGCATGTATTAAGAATTGAAGAACTTTTTTGGCAGATCGAAATTTCCATGCAGTATACCACTCTTTTGTTCTCAGATTAGTAGATGTACCGATAATGCGCTTGTCATAAGATATGTATTTTTTGGATGAAAATTTTTTCCGAACCAAAATGCTCAAAAGTTAAAGGCTGTACTGTGACAAAGGAAATTGGATGAATTGGCTGGATGCTCCATCAAAGATCTGCTAAACGAAAAAGTCTTGGAAAGCTGAATCCCGGGAGGCTTTGGCCGATTCTGCGAATATCTGACAGGTTTTGGTGGTTTGAATCTTCGTGCCCTATCCCGTTAAAATGGTCTTTTTAAAAGATTATACGTTCTTTCTTAAACCCAAAATAGTCTTCCAAAAAGGAAAGACGTTCTTCAGCCTTCAATGGAACACGAATCATGATTTTGCGTGTGACAATCGTGTGAAGTTTTGCTACACGAAATTATTTTTAGAGGGTATCTAAAAACGGCATTTGTAGCTCTTGAAATTTATTTTATATACAAGGTTCCGTGAAGTAGATTCGTAGTTGCTCAAGAAGTCTGCTTGGTGATTAAGTTGCTGAGCGCTTTTTCTCTGAGCTCACGCACCATTATTTCTTCAATTTGTTTAGCCGATTACAATAGACTGTTTCATTTAACTTTGAGGTTTTTGGAAAAATTTAAAGTGGCTACAAAAGTGTTTTAAACTAATACGGTAAATATGATATTCTACAGTATATCGAGTCATTTGGAGACGTATGCCTTTGTTAAGCCGCATAACTGTATCAAAATTTTAAATCACTTTTGTAGCCCGATTATTGCGGGAAAATTCTAAAGAAAACCGCAAAGTTAAATGAAACAGACAATAGTCTGTTTCGTTTGAGCTTGAGCACAAAGTTTGAGAATGTTTGCCTATCGCCGATAACTTACGGTAATTATAGAATAGATCCAAACAAACAATTTGTGCTATCTGTCAGTTTTCACCGTCAATAATGAATAATTAATGCTAAAATTTGCGTGAACATAATTTCCAGCGTTATGCAGGTTATTTGATGAGTGTACCCAAACATAGGTACCGCATATTTAATCTTATTTTTATGCATTGCTTATGTTAACAAATGATATCCCTCCTTGTTTCTGGTATAATGTACAGATTGAGATTTTTCGGAGCTGCTTGCCTTAAAATCAATAGTCTGTTAAAAATATGTTCGGGTATAATTTTTAACAAATGTTTTAAATATCTCGACTGAATAATGTAAAGCTGATAGATTGTGATTATTGCGGTGATCTGATGTATAATCATCGTAATCTGTCGGCTTACTGTCGATAGGAATTCGTATAATTTATGTGCAAACTTATGTGAAGTAGGCCTGGCTTTAGTAAATCTTCGCTCGGAGTTCGAGACAAATTTACATAAATGAACAGCAAGTTCTGTCCTGAACATTTTCTTACGATTTTAAATTAAAGACTGTAGGCCAAAGACGCGTCGACGTCTTCTCCACTCTCAGCCACGTTTTTTTCCACTTTTTGGTCCATTTGTCAACCAAAATTTTGGGAGATGGAAAAAATTTTGGGCTTGGTTGGCATTTGTGGAAAATTTTTGTTATGTTAAAAATGCGTTTTAGAGAGTTAAAACTTCAAAAATTTTCAATTACTTATAGCTTGGCTTGAGCTTCTAAAAAAAGATTATTAAGCCTAAGCTAAGCCTAAGCCTAAGCCGCGCCGCGCCAATTGCAGCATTTTTATCAACAATCTGGTCTTGAACTTCACTACGATTGAAAATCCTTATCTTCTGCACGGATTCGGTTAGTTTTTGTAATGCAAAAATGCGTCTTAGAGAGGTGAAACTACAAAAATTTTTCGGCGCTTCGCGCCGAATTTATTTAATTCTTACTTGTTATTAATCTTTAAACCGCGCGGCGCCAATTGCAGCATTTTTATTGATAATCTGGTCCTACAACTCCACTACGATTGAAAATCCTTACCTTCTGCACAGTTTTGTAATTCAAAAATGATTTAGAGAGCTAAAATTTCAAAAGTTTCTGGAGCTTCGCGCCATCTGATAATTTATAGTTTTAATTGTCAAAAACGACTTCAGAATTCGCTAAAATGCTTTACTGAAGGAAGGAAATTCAGGGTTTAACATAAATAACGTATACTGATCGTGATATTTTTTGTAGAGCGCGAAATTTTTATACAAAAAGTGCATCAAACACCGCTATTGCATGTGTACATAAAATTTTCTACTTAAAAAAACACTGATTTTTCAAACACAGTCGCTCTATTTTTAACGTTTTTAGACCTCCCAAAAAACGTGGAAAAAGGTCGGAAAAAGTGGAAAAAAATTTTGGGTTCGGTCTATAATGTCAACCAAATCGCTGGGAAAAAAACGGTGCTCTCAGCGTTGTTAGGTTGGCGGTTTTCCTTCCATTTTAGCAGTTTCTTGATTTTTTAGAAGTTTTCCGCTCCTATGCTTAATTATAGGATGGCAGTTTTTTGAAGGGGGCCTATGGCTGTTTTCTGGGTCGCTTCCGTATTGTATGTACAGGGGATGGCAGTTTTTCTCAAGAATTGTGACAGTTTTTAAAATTTTTACCTGGCAGGCAACGCTGTCTACTCTCTATCCGTAGCAGTCGGCACTGTTCGAAACATGGGAACAGCACACGGTAGGAGAAGTTCTGCTTATATATCGCTTAAGCTTAGGCTTAGTAAGCTATGAAGCTTTTTAGGTTGCTTATTTCGAGACATCGCTTCCGCTTAGGCCGACATTACTCCCGCTTGAGTTAAGGTTTTTCTGTGTTCCTATATTTTGTACAGTGTCCACTGCTCCTGCTATACGCACGTATACGCGTTGTCGTCGTCGCATTCAGCTCTTCGCTCCAGTCATGTTTTTTCGTACAACATCGATCTAACAGCTCTTTTTATGAATGTCACGGCACTTAGGTACACTGGCGTAACCGGTGGGGGTTCAGTCTTTGTTTTTGGGCAGTAATTATTTGCAGTCAACTGCAGGTAATGTAGCACACAATGTAAAATTATATGCAGTCAAAAACCAGTGGCCTTGACTGCAGGTAATATAAGCACACAACGCAAAATTATATGTAGTCAAAAACGGCCTAGACTGCAGGCAATATAACACACAATGTAAAATTATATGCAGTCAAAAACGAGCGGCCTAGACTGCAGGTAATATAGCACACAACGTGATATTATATGCAGTCAAGTTCAATGCTTATTGATATGGGAAGCTGGCGCTTCGCTCGCATATTAAACTGTAGGAAATGGTTTTAGAAGGCACTTTTATTTGAGATGGTCTGGCAGATTTGCTTCCTCAACAGGGAATGTTTTTTGCACTGCATGGGTAGCAGCTTCAATAGCTGCCCATCCACCCATTAGCGCATTTCGATAAGCCAGCGTAAGCTCTGGTCCTGTATGATAGACATTGCGTAGCTGTTGCTGCCCTTGTCCTCATTCTGGGGAATTGTTCTACATTAGTGGAAATAAAATTATGGTCATTTGCGTAGCTGGTTCACATATGTATTAACATAGTCATATTATGAGGGCGTATGTGTGCAGTCGGTAGCATATGAGGAAACGAGAGAAAGTTGTTGGCAGTCGGATTCGAAACTTGACCTCTTGCTCTAAAGTCTAGAACTATAACCAATCGACTAACGCTGGTTAATTTAGATAAAGATTGCAAGGTATTCGTAATGTTTTGCTGGTTTACCAGCTGAGTAGGCTTAGTCTTAATATCATGGACTGACCAAAATGTTGGTGTTAGCGTTTAAAATTAGCCTGAGTAATGGGATGCGACGAATTGGAGCGAGTGACGCAAGTTGCATCCCATTACTTAGACTTATTTTTAATGCTGGCACCAACATCTTGGTCAGTCACATGAATCTACAGATTTAATCCGAGGACTGCCTTTTTTGTTTTCGACTTGACCTAAATCAAACCTGCTAGGTGGCAGCTTTCACCGGATAGTACTTGCTGTATACGTACTTATAACGTGGCTATCTTAATACGTGAACCAGCTACACCAATGCCAAATTATGCAGCAGATATATATGATACTGGAAAAAATGGTGCAGCAGATACATATGATACTGGAAAAAATGGTGCGTGGCTACAGCTATTGCTTGCGGATTCAAATTGGTGCTAGACATAGGCTAAGCCTAAGGTATAAATGGAGCAAAATTGCTCCGCTCTCCACTTGCTTTGCTTGCTCTGCAATTTTTGCTCCATTTATCTCAGACTTAGCCCATGCACTGGCATCAATGTGAATGCACATAACTAAGCCTAAGCCTAAGACATTGGTAACCCCACTCAGTCACAGTCCCCCGGCGCTTTGAAGACTAATTCAAAACATTCCCAAATGCTTTTTGGAATCCCTGTTTCACATTGTTGAATAAACTTCGAAGCATTTTTTTCCACTAAAATAAAACAATTCCCTAAAGTGAGGACAAGAACAGCAACAGCTACTCACTATCTATCTTGCAGGACCAGAGTAAGCTGGCCCATCAAAATGCACTAATGGGTGACTGGGCAGCTATTGAAGCTGCTACCCATGCAGCGCAAAAAACTTTCCTATTGAGCAAGCAAATCTGCCAGACCATCTCAGATAAAAGTGCCTTCTAAAACCATCTACTACAGGTTAAAATGCGAGGCGAAGCGCCAGCCTCCCAAATCAATAAACATTGAACTTGACTGCATATAATCATATTGTGTGCTATATTACCTGCAGTCTAGGCCGCTGGTTTTTGACTGCATATAATTTTACATTGTGTGTTATATTGCCTGCAGTCGAGGCCGCTGGTTTTTGACTGCATATAATTTTACGTTATGTGCTATATTACCTGCAGTCTAGGCCGCTGGTTTTTGACTGCATATAAATTTACATTGTGTGGTGTGCTATATCACCTGCAGTTGACTGCAAATAATTACTACCTCGTACAAGGTCCGTTTGTACATGTACAAAGGTGGTCCCTAAAAGTATACATTTTTTACACACAAATTTTTGGGCACTATAATATGGTACAGTAGGGATTTTAGTGTGGTAAAAACAGAGTTGCTCGACCTTTGGTGGTGTATTTTAGCAATTTCTACGTTTTCATCGACTTTTCAAATAAAAAATTTCCCAGATCCCCTCCTAAAAAAAATCTTGGCTGCGCCCGTGATCTTAGACTTATGTATACTGTGCCTCACGCAATTGAAATTATCAAAAATTGTTTTGCTGTCTCTTGTCTCCGTTGGAAAGAATTACTTTTCAAATGGCTTTACCTACATAACTTTTTAATTACGACCAAATCAAAATTCCTTTGTTCTCAAGTCAAGTTTCTTTTAAAACTTTGTAGCAGGTAAATATTTATTCACCAGTCCACTATACATGATATTAGGGGAAGGGGTTTAAGGGGTTTTCACCCACCAGAAACGTTTTAATTCCTCAGACATTTTTTTATTCTACCCCCCCCAGAAATCGTAATTTTTGGGGATCTACCGGATTTTGGAGGGGGTGCTAACCAGTGATCGGACCGAGGCCTCGGCCTCGGCCTCGGCCTCGGCAAGCCTCGGCGTTTTTTGGAGCCTCGGCCTCGGCGCCGAGGGCGAAGCTGAAAAGTGCCGAGGCGCCGAGGCTTAAAATCCAATTTGAATAAGTTTAATATGTCCGTTGAATATTAACTATTCAGAATGCATCTGCAGTACAAAGGCTATTTTTTACCTGTAGACTTTTCTTGTGGTTTCAGTCGCGTACCCAGTTACACAAAGTTACATACAGCAAAGTGCCAATTTATTTTTATGTGATGACTAAGTTTTAATTCTCATGCTTGCTACATGGATCGGAAACACACATTCCCGAAGGGAGGGGTGAGGAGGTTTTACACCCCTCTCAGGGTACAAGACTCAAGTCACTGTCAGACGATTTTTGGTCAAAACTTTTTGAATATTTTTGAACCTAATTTTCACTATGGCAAAAGTGCAGCTAACTATTAGAATTTCCCGAAGTGATACTATTAGAAATTCCCGAAGTGATAGAGTATTTTTGAATGTTAGCAAGAGTAAATAGACAAACTGTCACTATAAAACATGCATGTAACAGCTCTAAATTTTCGGGTGGGGGATTAGCGACTCTAATTCTATGTCAAAAATGGCAAAAACACCTAAAATAGTCAACAAAGCGCAAATTTTCGCCAAAAATGGGGAGGGTGGGTCAAAATTTTCTGACGTTGGAGGGAAGGGTTAGGGGAGGACGTCCAACCCTGGATGGGTGGGGAATTTCCCAAAGCCCTTCCTATTACACGTATGGTTTTCGGCCATTTTTATGGAAGAGGGGCGTACATGATTACGAATTTTCGGCCGAAAATCGCAAAAACACACCAAAAAATGGCCAATAAATGCAAGTTTTGCCAAAAATCAATTTCAGCTCGTGCATTTTTTGGAACCATTTTTATACAATGTTAAAATACTTTCTTGGACAAAGTGATATTAATTATATCGTTTTTCAGTATTTTTTTAGGAAATTTCAAAAAATTTTCGGCGCTTACGCGCAGAATATCAGCTAACATACTGTATTTAGATTGAAGCAGAGGCATTAAACACTCAAAAATCAATTTTTGTGTAAAGGCATCTTTATGCAGATTTAAATATCTTTGTATCCATTTATACTGTTTTTAAAAATTTTATGCAAAACAAGTACTATTTAATAACTCGGCTTATTTAGCCGTTCAAAGATAAAATTGACTAATTTCTCCGTTGCATTGGATTTCTAAGCACAGTAGGGCTTATTACAAGATTTAATTGGCATATTACAATATCTGTAATATTTCTGATTTTGTAGTACAAGTTGTTTTTGCTTTCTCAGTCAAGTTTTATGTGTAAATTTCATCAAAAGCTCATAAAAATTTCGGCGCTTCGCGCCAAGTAATCTTATGAACTATATCCAGGCCGAATTATCACATTTAGGACCACGGTTTTTTGTATTCGGCAAAGATTTTTCATAATGTACAGAGACTTTTCAGGACTGTCTTTGTACATGCACAAAGATTCTTGGAGAGACAAAAACTGTAAAAAGGTGTAAAATTTCCGAAAATTTTCGGCGCATCAATAATTGTCTGTCCTATATATCTTTAAAATAGTAGAATTCGCATTTAGAATGGAAAAAATGTCAAATATTCAGAAACCCAGGAATTAGCTAAGATACGCTACCGAAGGTCGAAAACCCCTGTTTTACCACACTAAATCGCTACTGTACCATACTATAATAGTACACAAAAATTTGCATGTACAAAATGTTCAATGACTTTTGGATACCATTTTTGTACATGTAAAAAGGTATCTTGCACAAAAAAACACTGTTTAGGACTGCATGCCGGGGTTGCAGGTCAGACACTGGCAGTATGCTAAAATGTGTATGTTTAAAAATATATCTAAATAAAATATCTACAAAAATTTGTTCGCTCATACAAAGACACTACTTAATTTACTGGTCCCCATTATGGGATTTCACCCTCCCCTCAACTCTGGACCTTGGGAAACTATGATCGGAAAGTACAGTGCAGTTTCTGTCATATTACCAACCACACCAGAATTGGACGACTGGAAAAGCGAGTTTAAACATGCATTACTGCAAAAGCGTGCACAACAATGGCTACAGTTCTGTCTTTACTTAGCTTATTTCGTTTGTTCGGTTATTTCTTTGACACTGTTTTCTGTTTTCTTATTTATGTATAGTAATAAAAGTTTTTAAGTGCTTGTTCAGCCATATTTTTTATTAACTTTTCCAAGTCTTCAATGGCAACTTGTTAAATTAAGTATGCTTTCATTCTGCTGACTTTATTCAATAAATCCTTCACACATTTAATCTACTATTATTGAAAATAACATTCGATAAAGTGTTCAATATTACGATTATTCTCTAGCTCATGTGCATACAAAATATTCTAAGAGCACTATTTATGGCTATAGGTATATAAGCTTGACCCTCGGCATTACCCTCGGCCTCGGCCTCGGCCTCGGCCGAGGCAAAGATTATTAAGGAGCCTCGGCCTCGGCCGGAGGCCGAGGGTCCAAAAGTACCCTCGGTCCGATCACTGGTGCTAACCCCTAAGCTGTCCCCACGCCCATGTGTGATTAGGATAGCCAATATATGCCGAAAGGAACGATGTCGTGATGGGAAATAATTGAACGCCTAAATTACCTGCATAATTTTAATTTCTATTGTATTTGTCACCGTATGCATGATAATTTGCATTGTTCATTCAGGCACGATGGACGTCTTTAGTCAGCATCCATTATTTATCAAGGACACTTCTAAGTTTTGGTACAAACCAAAGATATCCAGGGAAGAAGGTATGTATGATAATAAAGTCCTCGTTCATCCTATGCACACTTACACACTTTGGGTATGAAGATAGCCCCTACCAGGACTTTCGAAAAGCATACCCCCTCAGGTCATTTCAAGACCAAACCTGTTGGGATCATGACAAAGCGGCAAACGATGCCTAAACGTTAATTTCAAGTACATACTTATTTTTCGGGCTGTAGATTTTTGAACTCATTCCTCCGAACACTTCGCTTCTATTATTTCATACATTTTTCGCTTCTATTATTTCTTACATTTTGGTTGGTGTCATCCTTATTGCTGTTTGTTTTCATAAAAACTTAAGCACGAATCTTCATGAAGAGTAAAATACAGCGAGTTTAGTAAAAGTATCAGTGTCAAAAATTAAATATTTCTAAATGCCTTTGCTGACTGTCCATATGTAGCTCTGAGGGTGTAGCTAAGTAACGCCAACAGGTATTTAATTCAGCAATCAGCTAGTGTAAGCTCGCTGCTTTATTGCAATTTCTATATAATTAGCCGTTGAATTGCTAATTTTCTCCAAATTTTCAAGAAGCATTATTAAGAAAGACTTGTAACAGTCGTTAGCTATTTCAGACCTCGTCGTGAACAGGGACGTAGCTGGCCATTTATTTTTGGGGGACCGACACCAATGTTTAGGGGGACTAAGCCCAAAAAAAGCCAAAAATAGCACAAAATAACGTGTAAAAGGTCCTATTTTTCCGATTTTTCTGAATTTCCTTGGGGGGGGTCCGGATCCCCCATTCCCCAGAGCTCCGTGTCTGGTCGTGAAACAACATTACGTGCAATAAAAACGCTAGGACGAAAATTTGACATTAAATATCAAAATTATTCATTTACCTTCCGCCTAAAGAAAGTTGGTTCAGCCTCCCAAAAACGTTTGACCGTATGCATGTATGTACGATCATGTGCTATTAATGTCAAATACTTATTGCTCATTTCAGCAATTAGTATGCTTAGAGATAAAGCACCCGGAACTTTTATCATCCGAGACAGTAATAGCTTTCCTGGTGCATTCGGATTAGCACTCAAAGTGGCTACACCACCTCCGGGTGTTCAAGCGAAATTAAGTAAGCTGGCTGCATGCAGTTTAGATAAAAAGCAAGTATAATTTATTATTGTAAGCTAATCGCTGATGCTTTCCTTTGTTACAGTTCTCTTAATATTCCAGTAGTGGTATTTATTTTATTTTACATCATGCGAATGAATAACTTTTGTTTGAATGATTTTTTTCTTTCTTTGCATTTGCGCAAATTACTGAAAACTTGAAGCTTTAAAGGAAGGTGCTTTTAGGTCACCTATCTAGCTTATTCTAGCATAAAGCTAGTAGGTCCACCGATTTTGATTTTAAAAATTTTATCGTATTCTTTATCGAATTAAAGGGGGTGCCAAACTAACTTCGAAATAGATTACCCAACGTTTATGATTGCATATTGCATCATTGTATTTCATCTTTTGTAACTTATATTTTTAATTCAAATAATAATTTATTTAATTTGATGGTTTGTATTGTGCTGGTTTACGTGCAAATTTTAAAGATGTTTTACACTACTTCCCACTTTATTCGTAGCATAAGGTTCATCACCATACCTGGGCGTGGGGGGTTTGGGGGTATGCAATCCCAGAAACCAAAATCCCCTAGAAACCTAAATACCCCCAGAAATCAAAATACCCCAGAATTCAATTATTGAAATTTTTTGTTTTTTCCCCACAATGTTTAATACCAATGCTCGGTGGGAAACGATGAAAAGTTGTGTTTTGTCGCTATACCACCATTTTAAGGCCATTTTTTGACCTTTGAAAAAATCTTGCACCCCCCAGAGCTTGGTGCCGCCCACCTATGTTAATCACTAATGTCGCAGCCGCATATGGACATGAGGGGAGAGTCTGACTAGACCCTAGAGAATCCGGCGGATCCCTCAGAAATCGATCGACCCTCCAGAACTGAATTTTTTGTGCTATTTATCGTTATTTTGTTCTGATGAGCCCCCAGATTTAAGCTGCTGCCCACCTATGGCTGCACGCAGCCTGTACACAGTTTACATCATTCTGCATTCTGCTGCAAGCGGAGTGAATCTCACGTTGCTTCTAACCGCGACCAGTCGAGCAAAGATTAAGCTCATTTTTATTTATGATCAAAAATGCGATTTTTTTCAAGAAATGATGTGAGGATTTACATTTTTAATACAAAATTTATAAAATTAGCGATGCAATGATGAATTTGAAATGAAATTAATAAGAATAATAAAAATCTAAATAGAATGAAGAAAATAAAATAAAAATCAGTAAGAATGATACGCCGGTCGCCCCTGACAATTTTACACGTTATTGCGACTGTATCGTACTACTGTGTATTTATCAGACGACGGCTCTGAACTAGTCAGACACTTTTTAATTGAACCAACGGCCAAAGGGGTCAAATTAAAGGGTTGCAATAATGAACCAGTTTTCGGAAGCTTGGCCGCTCTAGTTTATCAGCACTCAATCACGCCTTTGGCATTGCCTACGAGACTATTGCTGCCGGACTATGATCCGGCTCAGGGAATGGATCAGACGAGCAAGGCGCAGGCTTTGTTGGAGCAAGGAGCTGGTAAAATTGTACATTTATTATAGATTTAACCAGACATGCGCAGCATGAGAATTCTGGGGGGGCTTAGGTGCACAAGGTCAAGGTCGGCAAGGGTGAAATCCCAAAAATCCAAAACAATAAATTTAACATTCACGATTTTTTTGCTGTTTTAACGATCAAAATGGTCAAAATAGCCTATAAAACGCTTTTTCGTGGTAATATCGCATTTTAAAAGCATTTTTAGTCCATTTTGACTGCATTATATCCTTTTTAACACTAAAAAATGCAAACAATTTATCAATTTTGGGCGCTTTTTGCGTAAAAAGTACTTAAAAGTACCAATCTGGCTCGAAGCGCCGAAAACATTTAAACCCTTTTACTACTTTTGCCCTCAAAAATGATGCAAAAAACGTTCCATCAGCTCAAAATCTCCAGACAGTACCTGTCTGGCTGACCCTTCAGGGGTAATACTTATACCTAAACGTGGGGGGGGGCGATTTGGGGGTATGCAATTCACGTTTCAAGGGGGTATGTACCCCCAGAAACCAAAATACCCCCCCCCCCAGAAACCAAAATACCCCCAGAATTCAATTTTTGAAAATTTTTTAGTTTTGTTCGTAATTTTTTGATGCCAATGGATAGTGCTCGATAAAAAACTTTGAAAAATGGTGTTTTTTTCGCCTACCACCAGTTTTAAGGCCATTTTTGGACCTTTCAAAAAATCTTGCACATCCCCCAGAGCTTTGGTGCCGTCCACCTATGGTAATACCCCCCTTACACCCTACGTGTATGTATGGTGGGGCGATGATATTTGAAAGTGCCTTTTTTGGGCTCAAAATAATAGATGCGCGTCAAAATATCGTTTTTTTGCGTGTCTGACGATGCTTTATCATTCTAGAGCGTAAAAATTAAAAATAAACATTCAATTGAGAAAATTCGAACAAATTGAACAGAATTTAGTCAAAAAATTAGTATATGGCGCAGCGCCGTAAATTTGACAATTTTGAGCAAATAGAGAGATAAGAACACTTAAAACAGCATCTTTTCTGCAAATTTTCTGAAAACTTTCGGAAAACAATGAATTCATTCTATGGGGAAATCTCTCACCCCCACCTCAAGATCATGTATGAAATCAATGTTAAAATCAATAGAGCAAGCTGATTTAATAGATTCTTTTAGATATTTTGATGGAATTTAGATATTATTTATATAATTTTTTGTTATAACTTTTTTAACGTAATAGCTTTGAAAACATTTTGGTGATTAGTGGATGTTAGGCTAGGTTTTCACTTTGGCTGGCTTTTCACGTCTCCGCTGCCTCAAATTTTTAAACTTTTTAAGATTATCGTTTAAAACGTACTCAAGTACTTCTAGCATGTTATAATTTTCGTATTTTTATCCAAATTAAATTGATTATCCTTCCAATTTGCGTGCGGATGATCCATTTCTTAACGATTTCTCAAACGAATATAACGGGAATTTGCTCTATTGAAATCTAAAAGATGAATGTCTGGATTTTAGTTTCCAGGCACGTAGCTGGCCGTCCTATTTTGGAGGACCAACGCCAATTTTTGGTGGGACTAAACCCAAAAAGGCCAAAAATAGCATAAAATAACGTTTAAAAGTCCGATATTTCTGAATTTGTGGGGGTCCGAACTTCCCCCCCCCATTCCCCGCAAGAGATACGTGCCTCTTAATTTCTCAGATTTCGGAGTTTTATTATGATTCTGCTAGCTAATGAAAACAAAATTATCTAGGTCATCGATCCTGAGCAATTTTCTTGAGAAAAAACTAGGAACTTATGCTGACGTAAAAGATTTGAAAAACCGGAAAAATGCCAAAAAAATCGATTAAATTTAACAAGAATACAGTCAAAAAATGAGTGCGTCGCGAAGCGCCAAAAACATGATTTTTGAGCCGAAGGATCGATAAAAGCGCTTAACACCTCTAGCGACTATTTACCAAGCCAAACATATAACGGGAAAAATCGATAATGAATCGAATGCAGTTTACCTAAAGACAAACAAAAAACTATTCCGCTGATGGGATAATTCAAATTTAGAGTGATGCGAGAAAACTGAGATGATAATTTGACAGGCAGGTAGCTGGCCGTCCTATTTTGGGGGACCAACAACAATTTCGGGGGGACTAAGCCCAAAAAGGCCAAAAATAGCACAAAATAACGTTTAAAAAGTCGTATTTTTCAGATTTTTCTGAATTTTAGGGGGTCGGCCGAACCCCCCATTTTTCCCCAGAGATACGTGCCTGTAATTTGAATTGAATTTTTAAGTCAATTTAATTTTAAGATGTAAGTACGAATTAATATAATTTAATGCACAGCATGCAACGTCACTTATTTGCATTCGTGCGACACGGAATCGTTGACGGGTCCGGAAGCCGTGCGCAAAACCGTCGACGACGCGTTTCGCCTGTCGCGCTCCAAACAGCTTCAGCCGACCATTGTGCATTTTAAAGTGGCCGCTCAGGGCATCACGCTGACAGATAATGCACGGCGCCTCTTTTTTCGGCGCCACTATCCAGTTCAGGCGGTCACATTTTGCGGTTCGGATCCAGAGGACAGGCGGTATCCGCCTTAACAAATTATCTAATTTATAATTGAAAAAATTCAAGTCAGATTACTTTAAACCGTAAATTATTAAAAAAATTCAACTTAATTGATAATTACTGTAATGTTTAAATTAAATTAAAGTCCGATTACTTTAAACTGTAAATTATCAAAAAATGTGATTAATTGATAATTACTGTAATGTTTAAATTATCTAATTTATAATAAAAAAATTAAAGTCCGATTACTTTAAATCGTATATTATCAAAAAAATTTAATTCAATTGATAATTACTTTAATGTTTAAATTATCTAATTTATAATTGAAAAATTCAAGTTTGATTACTTCAAACTGCGAATTATCAAAAAAATCCAATTTAATTGATAATTACCGTAATTTTTTATTATTTTTTATCCCGTTCCCACTTCGACGTTACGATTTTTTCGTTTTTTGTATATATATTACATCTCGTTTTGACGACAAATTTATCGATCGCCTCGCTAAATGCGTTTTGTTTATTTACCGTATGTCGGACGAAACGATTTCTAATCCTTTATCCTTAATTCATTCGTCGTAGTACAATCTTACGTGCTACATGCATTCTTATTTAATCTTTTAACCCTTCCTTAATTTACAAATATAGATAATCGGCGAGTTCGAAACAATCTTTTTATTTTTCTTGCTTAATATTTTATGCTAACTCTTAAATTTAGTTCGCTAGATAAGTTTTAGGCCAATGGTCAGATGATAAGTTTATGTGCTAAATGTAATGCTGTTTGTAAGCGTTATTGATGCTTGCCAGTGTTTCTTTTTTTGTACTAGCTCCGTTTGTACACGTGCAAAGATGGTCCCTTAGAAGTCTTTGTACATTTTGTACGCACAAATTTTTAGGTACTATAATATTGTGATATTGTGCAGTAGCGATTTCAGTGTGGCAAAAACAGAGTTGTTCGACCTTTGGTAGTGTATTTTAGCTAATTTCTGGGTTTTTGAGGGCAAAAATCACTAATAATCGTCTCAAAACGGTGCGAAGCGCCGTAAAAACTTGACATTTTTCCTTTCAAAATGCAATTTCTGACATTATAAAGATATATAGAACACACAATTCCTCGTTTCGGCGCGAAGCGCTGAAAAGTTTTGCGAATTTTAAACCTTTTTTGCAGTTTTTGTCTCCCCAAAAATCTTTGTACATGTACAAAAATGGTCCCCAAAAGTCTCTGTACATCGGGAAAAATCTTTGCCGAATACAAAAAAACACTGATGCTTGCATGTACAAATGTCTGCTCTATCAAATACATGTATATTACCTACAAATATTCTTATTATTATATTTTTTAATGAGGAAGCCTTTTTATTTTTATCTTTTTGACCCTTCCGATTCAAGTAGGAGCTTTTCTCAAATTTTTATAGGTTTACGATTTTGAGTTATCTCAGTTTTAAAAATTTCTTTTTGGGTATTTTACCCAACTATGTAAGTGTCTCCGAAACTCTGAAATCAGTGTATAACATATAGAAGCGCCAAATAGACTCGTAGTGTAGCGGCTCAAATTTTCGTTGAGGTTAACAAAACGTTCTTAAGAAGGAAATATGACGTGTAGAAAAGGCTTAAACGAAAGTCATTACTAGCCAGAAATCTGACAAAATAACAAAAATAAGAGAAAACGTAGCTGAAAATGGCTTAAAAGGCATGTTTTTGTCTGAAAGTCGTGGGGAAATCTCAACTGAGTGGGGTCTTCCCTATCTTACCTGTTGTAGTTACATATGTGTACCTATATACGAAATTATGCGTTGCTAAATCAGCTTGCATGCGTGCTGTCAAAAGTTCTGAGAGGGGTAAACCGAGTTTCCTTGGGGGAGGGAGTAAATGGATACTACTTTTGCTATTTATTATGACATTTGATGCTTAATTCGTTGTATTTTATTCCTCATGAATTTTTGTGATTTAATTTGCATGAGAACAAATAAAAATTAGGGCGATGTAAATGACTTGTAATATCAAATATATCCAAAATAATGGAAGAAAAGTGTCTGAACGACGAATTGAACATTCTGCAGCTCCAAAAATGAGTAGTTGTACTTAAAATTGTACTGTTAGGCGTCATTTTACTTTTTTCATGGCTCGAACTGTAGGTTTGGTCCCAAAACGGCCTACCTTTCAAAAGTCCTGGTAGAGAGATATTCCTCATAACCATAGGTGCATAGCATGGCCGGTCCTCGGGGGAAGGGGTCAAAAATAGAGATTTTTGGCAAAATGAGCTAAAAACTGGTATAGCGCTAAAATAGTGTTAAAACGACGTTATTACCGTTTCTGGTCAATTTAAGGCAATTTTGAAGAAATTTTTCATTTTTCATTTATTTTGGCCTTCATTTCGCCTCATTTGCCCCCAAACATTTCCCATTCGTCCACTCTGGGGAGCCCTCGCCCTCCTCCACGTGCATGTCTGCTCATAACCCCCCCCCCCCCGTGTGCATGTGTGCGAATCAGATCACGATTTATAATTTTTCGAGATTTTTATATTTTTCAAAATTAATTTTAAAATTTCATAATTTTATTCATGTAGATGGACTACGCCTAGTGATGCGAATCCGCAAAATAGCGGCGGCAATCAGACGGCGATGAATAGCGCGGCGCGCATTTTCGGTTTCGTAGCGAAAAAGTCTCCATCGTCGCAGCAGGGCGATTCAAACGCTTGTCACGTGTTTGCCGAATACGAAGTGGGTCAGCCAGCGTCGGCGGTGGTCAATTTCGTTACCAAAGTGATGATGGCGTCGTTCAGGTCGACCGCCGTTAATCAGAGGCCGCACGACATTGTCAGATGACGTCATCGAGCTGTTGCTCAACCCGACCAAGTGAGGCATGACGTGTCAGGCAAAAACGCGACTCGCTACTACAGTTATCTATTGACACCTGATGCGCATGTTTGAACAACAGGAAACGAAGGCATGTAACACAGAGACGTAATAACTGAAGGGAACCGGTCTGAACTCAGCACGTTAAACTGCTGAGTGATTAGTCAGCGCTGATAAATGCTATTGGGTTCGCCCAACAGCACTGGTTTTGTATGCATGTGCGCACAAACGATATATACAGCTGCACAATCCGCAAAACAGTTCAGTCCGAGCTGGTGACTACAACGAACATATGGTCAGTCCAGTAGGTAGGCCGAGTATAATATTGACAAGATCTATGAACTATTGAACCTTGACTCGACGGACGTGCTCAAGACACGCGGAGTATAATATTGACTGAGAAATTATATTGATATGAATAAGGGACTCGACAGACTTAAATACGCCGAGTGACCCATTATGAATTACTAAAATGAATATATTATGACTATTATATACTAAGCACTTCCGGGTGTGATAGACGTCATCGTAAGGCAATGATTTTTCATCGGAAAAGTTACATTTTTAAAAATTTCGACCAGCTAATAATTTGGCCCACTCTATTGTATGTAATATGTAAATTTGTTTTAACTATATAATATATACGTCTTTTATACCTGTTGCAGATGATGTCGAAAATGTTGGAGAAATGTCCTACTTTATTACTTTTAAGACGGTATGTTATAGGTTGAATCTGGATTTGGCCGAAGCCGTAACCTTCTTGCTAGTAGTGTCCTTAAATACGCAAATACGACCTTCCTTCACTTTTATTTTCTATTACCTCCTTTTACGTACCTAATTAATAACGCTTAAAAGATGCTTATCAAGCGATATTAATAGCTAATACATCATATTTGAGATTTTGCTAAAAGAATTTTTAATGATAAGCCTTTTTAATGATAAGTATAATTTTTCTATTAACGAATGCAACCATTATTTATATATGCATGTCTTTAAATATGAATACGTGGGCGTGGGTGTTCGGTTGACCGGACTATAGGTGGAATGCACCAAAATTCTGTGGGGGTGCAAGATTTTTCAAAGGTCAAAAAATAGTCTCAAAAATGGTGGTATGGCGAAAAAAACTATTTTTCAAAGTTTCTTATTGAACTATCCATTGGTATCAAAAAATTTCCAAAAAACAAAAAATCTTTAAAAATTGAATTCTGGGGGATTATTTTGGTTTCTGGGGGGTATTCGACCTCCTGGGGGTGCATACGCCCGCAACCCCCCCTCCCCACGCCCACGTGTGGACCGGACCTTCTTTCAACAAGCCAATAAAGCATCCTGGCATATCCTACATTTAATTTAATTTTGAGCAATTTTTCGTTTTTTCGCGATTTTTCTACATACGTCGATGAGCAGTTTAGTGAGAAGCGTCAAAAATGATATTTTTACCTATATCAATAATTTTCGGCTCTTCGTTGTATTTTAAATATTTTTGGATCCACCCGAGATCTAGAATTTCGGGTCCGCCATGCATGCTAACTTGAATTAGCCACATATGGGAGTGGGGGTCCGGAACCCCCCCCCCGAGAATTTGGCGCCTCCCCAAGAATTTGGCGCCCCCAAAATCGATAGACCCCCAGAGTTGAATTTTTGGTACAATTTTTGGCGATTTCGCCTCATCGGACCCCCCAGAATTCCACCGCTGCCATACATAGACTTGAGTCGCATTTTCAGACTGTGAATCACCGTTGTAACTCGAGTCTCTATTATTGTTCAACGCACAAGCCCCAGTGACGTCACGTTCCTGCTCACAGAATTCGAGGCCGTCCATTCAAGCGTACCTATGCTTGTTCAACATTTAGCGACTTGTTGTTTTGCATGTTTCTGTGCAGCACCGTGAATTAGTGTAGCGTGCGAGACGATTAGCTTTTATTGTTGTCACAGATTCATGGATTTTTCGTTCTGTATTATATACATATTTTATCAATATTTATTCTATATTTTAACGACTAATCGTGTTTATTAGTAATCCTATTCAATTTTGTGCTCATTTGATCCGAAACTGCTTTAGAATCGATAGTTTGCAATTTATATACATAAATTTATACTTATTAGTTACATGCTGGCCCGTATTCAGGGTGTGGGGGCGCCCCCCCCCTTGGAATGAAGAAACCGTTTTGTTTTTATTAAGGGCCCTCTAAAAAACAAAAACAAAAAATTAGCTAATTGCGTGTGAAACACCGCCAAAATACGGACCTGGTTATATGTATTCGAAAAACTTTTCTGTCACAATACTCACAATCATGTGCGTAATTTAAAAGTGTACATACACGTACACCTTCAATAGAATGATAAAAAACAGAGAAATTGACCCAGTCTTTTGCAGGCACGTAGCTCTGGGGGGTGGGGACCCCTCAAAATTCAGAAAAAACCGGAAAAATAGGACTTTTTAAACGTTATTTTGTGCTATTTTTGGCCTTTTTGGGCTTAGTCCCCCTAAAATTGGTGTTGGCTACCCCCCCTCCAAAAATAGGACGGCCAGCTACGTGCCTGGTTTTTTGAGCGGTTTCAAACCTGCCTTTTGCTTTGATAATTTAGAGTTCGTTAATCGTTAACTAAAAATGTGAAGTCCAAATCGATAATTTAAACTAGTTGGATACTTTAACTTTTTACTAATTTAAGATTAAATGTTTAGTAAAAGTGTTCGAAATGCTTCTATGAACTCTGAAAGTTGTATAAGAAGTATAAATAGCAACTTAGAGAATTTTTTGTATGTCTTGAGGCCCCTTATGCGGCTTCCTTCCTCACCTCACTGCTGAACTTTGATCAACCCAAAGACATTACACATTAGGTGGGCGGCACCAAAATTCGGGGGGGGGGGTGCCAGATTTTTCAAAGGTAAAAAAATGGCCTTAAAAATGGTGGTTTGGCGAAAAACACCATTTTCAACGTTTCTCATCGAGCATTATCCATTAGCATCAAAAAATTGCGAAAAAAAAACAAAACATTTTCAAAAATTGAATTCTGGAGAAGGTGTTTCGGAAACCCCTTTCTTCGGCGGGAGGCGTACATATAACGGCTGGAAATTTTTGGTGAGAGGTAGCTGACCATTTTTCAGGAAAAATGATGAGCTATTCTTGGTCGAAAATAGCGAAAAAGTACTTAAAATCATAAAAAAATCAATTTTCGTGCAAAAATTTGGCAGGGGTAAAAAATTTAGGATTTCAGAGATAAGCTAGGCGACCTAATTTGAGCCGTAGATCCGCCTCTTGCATGCGTAGCGGAAGAGGTTTCCTTAGTCTGCTTAAGTGTACGCATTTATACAAGGGAAATTCATGCCAAAAACGACCATTTTAGTTAGGCGTAAGCTTTATATGTTCAAGTATCGAATTTTTATTAACTTGGTAATATGTTTTAATAACGCCGCACTCCTAAGCCAGTAAATATCGTTGTTTTTCAATCGATTGTATATGTATATATTGTGTCGTCAATGTCGTTCGCTATTTATCAAATTTAGTCGCAGTATCTAGCTCGAAACAAATCGAATAAATTTTTTGTCCATCTGTTTAACGTTAGAATCGCGGATGTAAAATGTACAACGTAAGTTTTTTGGAGACGAGTTGTGTTCGGTATATAATTGTGTAAATATGTAATGTGGTCTCCTCAGTCTCAAGTGACATGAAATGTACCGACATATATTTTAGCATTATCTCATTTGCTTTGCGAAACTTATTAATTTAATTGATAAATACATACCTACATACATAAATGCGAATAAAACAATGGCGCCTTTCACCGTTTCTCAACAAGCAGGGAAGATGAAGTTACTGTAGCCTCGGAAAAGATTTGCTGAAAAAGCTCCCGGATAGTCTCATTTATCCAAGAGGTTTTTCAGCAAATCTTTTCCGAGGCTACAGTAACTCTCTCCTACTTACTGTAGGTCATTTAGAGATCACTGTAGCTACATAGGAAAGGAGGGTATTTCAATAAAATTTCTTACGGCTTAATTTATTCTCGTCTTCCAGCACATCATGCAACACGCGGATGATATTCGCGCATTCAGCTTTTCATAAATCGATTGTTAAACAGAGTAGCATTTTAAAGACTCGACAAAAACCGCTAGCGTAGTGGAAGAACGTCTGATTGTCAACGAGGCAACACGGGTTCGATTCCTGCTGCAAGATTTTTATTTAGCGCACTCACTGCAGTATGTTACAGCACTGTTTAGATGCTTGAATTAAGTCTATATGGACGGTTAAGTGTATTAAAAATTAAAGGATGGCGGCCGCTCGCCCCCACTCAACTTATCCTTCGAGTTACACTAAATCACCTTGGGCATACTGTAGTCTTCAAAAAAATATTGCTAGCGAGAGAAGCTGAGCAATAGGTAGGTATGCATGAAGCTATAGTCAGTTTCATTTATCCGAGAGCTTTTTCAGTAAATGTTTCCGAAGGTTACACTAATCATTCTTTTTATTCACTGTAGGTCGCTAGATCTCACTGTAGGTAGGTACTTAGGAACTGGAAGGAAGGGTTTTCCAATATCACTTTTTGCGGCATAATTTATTCCCGTTTCCTGCAGATCAATCAACTTACAGATATAAATCGCGCATTCAGCTTATTCTAAGTTGACAGTTTAAACATAATAGACTAAGATGTTAAGAAACGCCGCAAACTCCCGCATGGCTCATTGGTAAAACGTATGCTTGTCTTCGAAGCAACCCGGGTTCGATTCCAGCCGATAGCTTTTTATTTAGCGCACTTCCTGTAGTGTGTCCCAGCACTGATTGAATGCCTGAATTAAATTTATATGGACGGATTAGTACATTAAAAATGGAAGGATTCCAGCCGCTTGCCCTCCTCACTGAGCTGATCTGCTGAATTAAAATAAATCGTTTGTTTCGCTTGCTTTAGCCCTTAAACAATTTATTAAAAAGCTCTCGAATATATGAAGCAGACTATAGTTCACGCTGGCCATTTATTATTTTTCTTATAGATTCGGTGTGCAATGTGTTATTCAGTACAGTGGGTGAATTTCTCCGACACTCATTCGATTTAAAATAGCAAATTTGTTTACGGAGGTACTAATTTTCACACTACAACAGATTTATTTTGATTTACTTTATGTTTCATATTACATACATGTACATCGTGCCTTTGCCAGTGTTGCCAGGTTAGGGGTTTTCCCCCCATTTTGGGGGTTATTTGGGATCCTTGGGGGATTTTTTGGGGTTTTAGCTCACGGGGGATTTCATGGGGGTTTTTCAAAATTTTTGAGGTTTTTTTGGGGGTTTTTTCATTTAATGTGCAAGTAATAAATTTTAGTTAGAAAAGCCAAGCCGACAGCACAGCCGTGCATGCCCAGCTCAGCTTACCTTTTTTATTTCAGGACTTTTATTTTTTAGCCCTATTATCACGTTAGAATTTGTTTCAATTCTTCTAAAATATCGTGTTAATGAACAGTCGCCATCATGTACGCAAAGGTGAGTGTTGTTACAATAATAGGTATCAGAAATCTATGGAAATTTCATGATTTCTATGGATGAATCTATGGATGCTGAAAATTTAGACCTGGCAAGGCAACACTGCTCGGGGCCCGGGTTTTATATCGAGGTTCATCGTCCATGTTGAGTTTATAGTTCATCATTTCATTTGTACAATCTCTGCGTCATATTTTCCTTTTTTGTGCCATATTGAAAAATGAAAAAAATGAAATAGTTTATTGCGACAGAGACGGAATTAAAACAATAAAAATTTGGTCAAATTAAAAAAATAAAGAATCAGAGTAAATACACTAAAATGTCGTCAATGCAATGAAATATAATACCAATAACCTGCGCAAGGACTAAAGGCGGATTGAACTTACTTATAGTCTAAGGTGAAACTAGTTTTATCTAAACGACTGCTGAAGGAGGGAAAGTTCGGGGCATTTACAACTTCTGGCAAATTATTCCAAAGAGGAGGGAGTCTATTTGCAAAACAATGCATTTTCAAATTTAAGCGAGATTTAGGTATTTTTAGCTTTACCGAGTTAACTGATCGAGTGAGGATGAAAAAAAATGATTTTAATTTGATTAGCCTTTTGGCAAATTGTTTTTGTTACCTATTCAAACCGTTGGATGTACTGACCCTTGTTATGATGAAAGGTTAAAAGCGTTATATTTAGAGAAGCTTGAACTCTGTAGAATTTATTTTGATTTAATTGTTACATATAATATTATTCATAATAATCTCTTACCATCTGAAGATTTTTATCAGTTTTATGGTCATTCGCGTAAACAGGTTTTAGACAGTTTTCAGACAATTTCAGATCCCTCGTTCTTCCTGTAAAATGTGTGCTACCGCCCCATCCCCAATTCGAAAAATGATTTCCAGATATAAAATTTGTTAAAAATAAGTTACGTAACCGTATGCATGCCAGTACTGTTGACAATATTTTGGCGGTTTGATACGGATTAATGTGACGCGAACAAACCTGTTCAAATTTTGAAATAACAAAATCTATGCTAGTTAAATTCTCCAATCAAATTTATGATTCTCAAACTGATTTTAGCTCGCACACGTAAGTGATGCCAATTTTGTTTGGATAATGTTTTGTTTGAAGAAATCGATAATTATGCTCCTAAAGTCGTGTTAGAGTGAATTTGGTGAAGCGTTTTGAAATAAATTGTTTATAAAAGGTTGTTAATGTATTATGCTGCTTAGCTGAAAACATTTTTTTGAACAAAAAATGCATGAATATCATCAAAAAGTTGTTCTAGAAAGCATTTGTAAATTTTTGAGCTTTTGCTTTAGCTAGGCGTAGGTCCGCTTGAATTGGCTAGTTTTGTGCACGTTCTATTATGAGAAATAAGAATCCAAAAAATTATGCGCAAAACAAACATTTTAAAACATTTTTATATAATTAAAAAACTGAAAAATTCAGAAAAATGGTCTTTTATTTCTGGCTGCAAAAGATGTGGCGCGGTGGAAAATGCACAAAAACGATGTTATTCAGCGCATCCAGCTCGTTTGTATGCGTTTTATCGACTTAATTGTTTAACAAAGCATTTTTGAATATGGGGGTTTTTTCTCATTTGGGGGATTTTTTTAGGGGTTTTTAAAAATTTGACCTGGCAACACTGGCCTTTGCTTGCTCTTCCTCTAGGTCAGACGAAATGACGGAAAGATGACAATTTTACATCTTATCAGTGAATGATTAATTGGCAATCTGCTTCAAGCGCTAAAAGGACAATTGTACTTTCAATCTAATGAACAGCGTGTGTATTATTTTTCAAACTTTTTATGTAAAATACGCTCTGGCGCAGTCGCGCGCGCCTGCCTACAGGCGCGTAGCCAGGATTTTACTTGGGGGCGGTCAAAGAAGGAGAAAATTTTTAAAGTGCATAGTTTGAAATTGTGACTTAAAAACGCAGCGTACTCTCAATAGTCAATCAAAGGCATTACTTTCTGCGCAAAAGACGAGGATTTTCAATCATAGTAAAAGTTAAGGGCACTTGTTCACTTTAACCCCTATCGAATTTTTTCTATCTTTTTTAACATTAGGTTTATACAGCATTACAGCATTATGATATAACTATCATATGATATAATCCTAGATTTTCTTCAGGTTTTTTTATATTTTATTTTATTTTTTCTTCATATTTTCAGATTCATAATCAACTTTTGCTATAATTTACTTGATAAGATATAGGAAAATGTAAGTTTTTGCTTCCAATATACTTAGGCTTAGGCTTAGTATATCTAAAAAGGTGTGTTAAGCTGCTTAGGTCGAGGTCGCTCCCACTTAGGTCAATGTATAGATGCTTAGGTTGATGTATAGATGCTTAGGTCGATGTATAGATGCTTTAGATCGATGTATAGATGCTAAGTACCATTCCCTCATTACTTCGTTTTTATTTCTTACGAAAAGGTGGCTTAGCCGATTGGTAACGTGTTGCGCTGTAGACCGATAGGTCGGAGGGTCAAACCCTGTCACCTGAAAGTTTTTTTCTGTCTCGGGAAAAGTCGTGTGAGAACCCTGGTGTTAAAAAAAGATGGAAAAAATATACGCTGTGTATACCCTAATGTTGGAAAAGATGGAAAAAATTCGATAGGGGTTAAAGTGAACAAGTACCGAGTTAAGTTGTCGATAAAAGTACTACAATCGACGCGGCGTGGCCTAAACATCTATAACAAGTTTAAAATTGAATCAATTCGACACAAGCGCCGAAAAATTTAAAAAATTGCATTCAAAATGGACCTAAAAATGCTTTAAAAATGCAATATTACCAGGAAAAAACGTTTTATGTATATGCTATTTTGATCATTCTGATAGTTTAAACAGCAAAAAATTGTGAAGGTTAAATTTACTGTTTTGAATTTCTAGGATTTCAACCCCTGTCGACCCTGACCCTGTGCATCTATGGTAGCAAGCATCTAGCAGGCCTTCTTAGAAAGAATATTGTACGTGTATTATTATCTGATTAGAAAATATTAGCTTCCCAGTAAAATCGACTTGATTAGAAGAGAATAGAAAGCTTATTTCATTATTAAAATTTTTATATTTATTTTATTTTTAAGCTTTTGAATAGTCTATATTAGAACAATGAGCAAAGGTTCAGACAAATCGTATCGTAATGAATTGGCCGAACTTGTAAAACGTAGAGCTGAAATCCAGGTAAAATGGTGATATATCTGTGCTGCATGGTATGGTTAAAGACGGGTTTAAAAAAATAAATTTAGCGTTAAATATCCGGTTTCTAATTTTCCATGATTCATTCAATTTTGTTTCAAATCAATGAGAATAATACGATTTATGTAAATAAGTTCGTCGTAAACACTGGCGGGCTTGAATTATACTTTTCGGAAATAGAACCTACTTAATACACTACACTCTAGAAATGTTACGGCTCAAGATTTTGGACGGAGGACTCGGCTGATTTGATGGTTGGGGGTAAATGACCTTAATTTTTAGGCCAAAAGACAAGTTTTTGCTAAAAATCGGATTGCGTGTCAGAATTTCTCGATTTTGGAGGGACGGCCGACTTTTGATGTGGGATCCCTCATCCTCCCCTCTTACATGTATGTTATGCTCTGAAAAAACTCTTGACTCAAAATGAAAGTCGCACAGGCACACGTTATATTTTGAATTTTCAGTAAAAGACAAGTTCATACATGATTTAGGGGTTTGAGGGGTTTTCCTTCCAAAATCCGCCCTAGAATTCGCTGTTTTCTGAAAAATTCCAAAAAGTTCGTGGAAACGTTGCTGTTTTAAGCGTTCTTAGGTATATCTGTTGCTCAAAAAGTCTAATTTTCGGCGCTTTGCGCCATAAACTCTATTTTTGAATATGTTTTCTTCAATTAATTAAATTTTTTAAAAATTTCTTTTCGATATTTTAATTTGTTTTTATACTTTATAAAGGTGAAGTATCGTCAGAAACGCCGAATCCTCCATTTTTGTAACCCAAAAGGCATTTTAAAATTTCAGACCCCCAGAATTTCAGTGCCGCCCATGCCTGATTGAGTTGTTTTCCCTTCTTTATTAAATTAAAACGCATTTTTTTGTTTCGATGCTAATGTTCGTCATTTTTGCTTTTCGAAATTTGATTTTTGCCCTTAGGAAACGCTAGCGGCATTGGAGCGTCAAATATATGCGTTTGAGGGCAGTTATTTAGAAGAGACAAGTCAGTATGGCAACGTGATCAAAGGCTGGGACAGATATCTAGCTGTGCAGCCACCTTCTAAGTATATTAAATGGTCGTTTTTCGACCAAACCCTTTTCTTACATGCGATCTATTTATAGAAATTTGGCCAAAATGGACAAGAAAAATAGACGATTTAAGGAATCCGAGCGCCTGTTCTCCTTATCATCCGTCACATCGTTGAATGTAAGATTTCTTGCAATTTATTCTGTTTTTATTAAGTTTTCGTGGTAATCTACTTACACAGGGTGGCGTGCTTATCTATTCCATATTTTGTTTGTCCATGGCTACGACCGTACATGCACAGCTTGGGAGTTCTGAGGAGGGGGTAGGTGAAATTATAAAGTGCCTTTTTTTAGTCCAAGAATGGTAGCTGCGCGTCAAAAACATCGTTTTTCAGCGTTTCTGACTGATGCTCTATATTTCTGGAGCATAAAAACATGAAAAAATTCGAAAAAGAAAAATTCGAATGAGTTGGACAAAATATGGTCAAAAATGAGTATGATGGCGCGAAGCGCCGAAAATTTGGCACTTTTGAGCGAGTAGATAGCTAAAAACGTTTAAAAAAGCATCTTTTCTATAAATTTTCAGAAAATTGTAGGAACTTTCAAAAAATTGCCAATTCTGGGGCCCCAAACCCATTTATTCAAACTATATAAAACTTTATCAGATTATGAAGCAAACACAAAAGTTTTATTGTGCAAAATTTTACATAGTCAAGTTTTATATTTCGCAAGCAGTATAATTCTGCGTGATCGCTACTATTCTTAGAACGTTAAATCAACATAGCAATATTCAAGCAAAAGTTTCCGGCTAATTTTGACCGCAACTATATTGAAAGCGTTAAATAATACAAATTTTTTACTCCTGAATGTTTAATTAGCGTTTCATGTATGTTTAAGATTTAGTGAATCCCCAAAGAAAAAATTGCGCCATGTTAAGTCGGGAAAATTAATGTGGCCAAGGCTGGATGAGTCGCGGATCGCCTTTCTTGCTTTGGCCTCCTAGTTTTCGCAACTTGACGCCATTTTATTCTTTTAATTAGGGTTTATTTATTCCAAAGTGTACAAATTGCATCCTTCAAGCGTTCAGGAATTCAAAAATTGCATTATTCTTATTTGTAATGATGCTACTGTAGAATGTGCCGAAAAGTATTATTCGATTATTGTGAGTGTTATTTGAGTTCCTCTCTGATGACCTCGTCTGTTTATATGATTTTTTTACGTTCCATTTTTCCTTTTTCTTTTTTATTTCTTTTTTCTTCTTTTTCTTTTATGCAAGTGTTCTGTTTATAATCGGCCTACTTTTTCTGTTTCGTTTAGACTTCTGCGCGTCATAAAACATGTAATCTCTCATACATAATATAATTTTTTTAGGTACACTTGTGCTATTTCACGCATCCTTTTTGTTTCTTTCTTACTACTGCACTTCTATATCTGTCTTTCTTTTCCTTTTTTTGATTTTTTCTTTTCTTTTTATTTAATATTTGCTTTTTTATTTATCTATTTATTTATTTACTTATTTATTTTTCTCCTCATTTTCTTCTCTGCTTCTTTCTCGTATTGATGACTTTTTACTATAATATCACACAGAAGTAGGCTATTCGTTAAACATAAGAGTAATCGTCTGAAATGTCGCATAATAAAACTTTTAGGTTTTCTCTATAACCCGGTAAAATTTTACGTTGCTTCAATAAAAACTGTTGTAACAATAGAAAAACAAAGTATGGAATAGATAGGTGCGCCACCTTGTACGTTAAAATAGTTTTCGAGTATCGTTTTGTAGAGTAAGATAATCTAAACTATTCATGTAGCAGTCGCTTAAATTGTTCTTTTAATATGCACATCTGAGTTTTCCTTACACGAGGTGACCATTCTGATACATAAATGACCGTATTTTTCCACCCATGGAATATTTTGTTGTAAAGCTTCCTTTTTCCGTTTTTTTCGATTTCTTAAAGTGAATGAGTATTTTTTGAGTATGTAAATTCCTGCTGAATATCGGGTTTTTTAATGTTAAATATGTCCATTTACGTTTAGGCATGTACGCGTTTATGCATAGTACATTAAAAAATTTCTTTCCTATCGTTCTTTGAACATCAGTTTTACTAATAGTTTATTTATTCGGAAGACATGAAATATGGAAAAATTATGAAGCGTTTAAAAATGGAAAACTAATATTAGATTATGGTAAATTCATTGGATTGCAGTTTCTTGAGAATCAATGCGCATCAAGATGAGGCCTTTTAGGGCAAACGAAGCGCTCTTTGATTATAAAACGAGTGGCATGAGTATGCTGTCCTTTTTATTTTTATAAAACTGGTGTGTTGTGAGGAAGTAATTATGTTATAAGTAAAGAAGTAAACTTCAAGATGTGGATCGTTTTATTTACGTAATTTCGAATTTACGATACGTTATGTATTTCTTATTGAATGTGCTACAAACTTAATATACATTGCGAAAAGGCAAGATTTATTCTTCTAAACCGGTATTTTCTCAGAGTAATATACTCGTACACACACGCACACTGGTAGGGTATGGGCACACCTGGGCGTGTGGGGGGCTTTGGGGGTATGCACCCCCCGAGAAACCAAACCCCACCAGAAACCAAAATAAATAACCCCCAGAATTCAATTTTTTGATTTTTTTTGTCTTTTTTCCGCAAGTTTTTGATGCCAATCTTGAAATATGGTGTTTTTTCGCCATATCACCATTTTTAAGACTATTTTTTGACCTTTAAAAAATATTGCACCCCGCCTATGGCATGGGTTATCCCGCTACCAGGACTTCTGAAAGGTATCGAAATTTGACATTGACTAGCAAATTAAAAAGCCATTTACCTCCCCTCTCGCTAAGGAAACTCGGCTTACACCCTCCCAGAACTTTTGACCGTGTGCATGCATGTACTCATACTTGCAAAACGAATTTATTGCGAAGCTCGACATTTGCAATTAATTTTCTGACGATTCCTTCGTTAAAGTTGACCATTTTTTAGGTCGTCAAACGAGCGCTTGGTAATCAAACCAGCAAAGGTATAAATACATTTTAATGTATTAAATAAAAGTATCTAGTAAATCAACTTGAATTATGCTACATGACCATAGGTGGGCGGCACCAAAGTTCTGGGGGTGCAAGATTTTTCCAAAGGTCAAAATATGGCCTCTAAAATGGTGGTATGGCGAAAAAACACCATTTTTCAACGTTTCTCATCGAGCACTATACATTGGCATCAAAAAATTGCGAAAAAACACAAAAAGATTTCAAAAATTGAATTCTGGGGGTATTTTGGTTTCTGGGGGTGCATACCACTGAAACCCCCGACGCCCAGATATGCACATGACCCCTAGACGCTTTGGTGCTAGGCTTATTAAAATTTCGAATAATATACTCGTGCGTGTGCAATATATACCGATTCATAATATGGTTTTTAGATGAAAATGATAAAAAGTTCTAATTTCCATTACTTATTTAGTCAAGTTTGGACGATATGTGAAAAAATTAGACTGAGTGGTTTTTTCGCATCTTTACTGAGGCAGTAATCAAATATTTATGCCGTCTTACTGACTATGTATGTATATTTGGCGGAGTTTTTCAGCAACATTTCTTTATTTATAACGGTATAAATATTCGTTTCAGAATTTGCATTTTAGTGAATTTTACGTGTAACGTTGATGTATAACTTTCTAATTTGATGTGGGAAGCAAAGGAAACGCGAAAATTTTAAATTCGATCGCCAATTATGCACTTTAAATAATTTTTTTACTGAATTTTATCAGCTTCCCGCAATAAGTCTGATTCCTATGTTTTCCTTTATTACGCTGTGCCAATTTTAGTTTAGTTTTTTAAAATAACCGGGTGGGGTGCACGAAAAACAATTTTTGGATCTCAGGATAGTACATAAATGAATACAAGGTTTTCTTTGTTCACATGAATATCTCATATGGTAAGGATTGAGCAAAGACTTCTGCATTGAATATCCATGTGAGCTATGAGTTTTCTACCTCTGACTGAACTTATCGATGGTATAGATTACGAAATGGAACTTCTGCAGAAGTGGACAAAAGCGAAGAATTTTAATAAACACAATTTGGTCAAAAACTGAAAACTATTGATTTTAATTAGAAAATCGGCATTTTTCCAAAAAAATGACTGACCAATGATTTTCGCCTTTCTTGCTTGTTTACTTGCAATATTAGATTTCAAGTAATAAATAAACATTTTTGTATACGTGAGTTGAGTCGTTTTGTATATTTTCATTTTTTCTTATTTTAATAATCCGGTATCATCATACGTGTAACGGCTCGAAATTTCGTATGAAGCGGGGGGTAGTGATCTCCAATTTTTGACCCAAAAACGACTAAAAAACGCCTAAAAACGGCCAAAAATGCAATCTTTTTTACAAAAATGGGACTCGGATATTCTCTGGCTTCGAGTCCAGGATGGAGGGGCGATAATACATGGGTAGCAAGAAAATTCTGTGGGAGGGGGTGAAATTATCGAAAATCAAAAATATTACTAAAAATAGAACTGTGGGGTTTACAGTAATGTGCGGGTAGTTTTTCAACTTGTACGAGGGTTGCATATCCCAGACCCCCGCGCCCATGTGTGGGGATGATGAGCTTCGGGTGGGGGATCCCTCCATCCCCCTGTTACACGTATGGATAAAATGCTAAGGCGACTTTAATTACTCAACGAAGTTTTAGACGGCGGTCAAGCGAATGAGGAGAATGAAGCTGAAGACGCCGATGTGGACGATAATTCGTCGGAAAGCGACGACCAATCAGCTAGCGTCAACGCCAATCCTGCTCATCACTCGAACGCCACGTCGAGCGGCAGCAAGGCGTCGGGCAAACAGTCGAGCGTCAAGCCGAGTAGTAGCAAATCTAAGAAACAACGCGACAGCGAACCATCGAAGAAAAAGAGCAAAAAATGATTAATCGTAATTCTATGTACATTGTAATTTGCAATTGTCCGATTTACTGTGCAAAATATTTACTTTTGTTTACACTACATTCGCATTTTTATTTTCGGAAATTTTATAATTGCCTATCTAATCTCAGTTTTCAAAGCTCATCGGGAGTTTAAATCAGTTTTTTTCAGTCGATTTGCAATCGTTGAGCATTTTCTGAAAAAAAAACCAATTTTTCCGAAATACGCAGATAATTGAATACGTTTCACTGAGTTGTATTGTACGTGCACATATTGCAATTATGGGACGGAGACGATTAAATTTGCGGAATCAGTTCTAGCATTTGCTTGATTTGAAACCGTTTAAACTGGCTAGAAATTTCGGGTATTTCAAAAGGTCAAGCGGCGTCTGTTTTCTGGACCTTTCAAATTTTTGAATTTTATTTTCTTAAATTTCTTTTTCTTGCTTTTTTTCTGATGTAAATAATCGAGGATTTTTCAGTAACATCTTTTTGACGGATATTATTACTCTAACGATAATTTTTGTTGTTTCGTACTGCATTATCTGAAAGGGGTGCTCTGATATGAAAAAGTAATCGACAGCATTATTTCATCACTTTTTCGCCTATAACTGTTCAGCTCCATTATATCTGCTGCAAAAGTGACTGTCGTGATTTCTCTGTTGCGTATCACACTAAACATTGTGCAATTTTTTGTATCTATAGTCTGTTCCATTCCAGACGAACGATTTTCCCTTTTATGGCTAATTACTGTAGCATAATATGTTGCGTTTTAGGTTGTTGCAGCAATTTGTTAGGTGCGCTGCATGTTGAGTAAAGCACGTTGAACATAAAAAATAAGAGTTCGAAGCATATGTATATTCGCTACAACGTGCATAAACGTGGAAGCCATTTGTGCAGTGAAAAACTAATACAGAAATAAGGCTAGAAAAATGAACCATCTGGAATGGAACGGGCTATATTGAAAATAGAATCCACTCTCTTTAGTTAAGAGTGAGTAAGTTGATTTCTTACGTCGCGCTTACAATTAAGCGATTATTCAAATAGCCGTATATTTTTAATGAAGAATAAACAATTTATCGATGTCTTTAATGGTTAAAAAGGTTTGTGAAACCTATACTCGAAGCTTTAATATTCATCTTTAAAATGTATATTGAGATAAATGGGCTTTATTTAATTCTCTTAAGAATCAAAATTACATTGAATTGGCGATAAGCGAAATTTCACGCATTAATGCCTTTCAGGGTGTTTAATTTGTAAAAAATGCAGTGACTGAAGTCTGTCCTCACATAATTTCTTGTGTAAGTTTTAAGAATTTGTATCGACAGTAAGCAGAAAGTTACGATAATTATATATCTGATCAATGCTATGCATAATCGCAATCGGTTAGCCTTTTGTCGGACATAGTCTTAAAATTTATGACCGAATTGGGTGAAGCACTTTATTTTGGGTTCTATCCTGAGCACTGTTTTTTTTGTACGAAAACTTAGCGATTTTGTTGTACAATGAAAAATCGGCCAAGAAGCGCCTATTCTCTGTCGTACAAAGTTGTACAAAGATCGCTCCAAAAATCTTTGTACGAGCCTCTAAAATCTTTGCCTCGTACAAAAAAAAACGGTGATCCTGAGCCAGTACGATGTCTACATAGTCATTTGGACGATGGATTTTCGGCCTGCAACAGTCGATAAAAACTTTGATGTCTAATGTTTTGAGCCAAATTTATTAAAGAAGTTTCAATTGACGAGCGATTTATATATGTAGGTGTATTTGACCATGCATGATTTTGGAGAAGGTTTCATTCCCCTGCAAAGTTATTCAACCTCAAAAAATATGTAAATAAAAATATAGAAAAATGCACTGGCTTAGGCGTGTTTAGCAATCATTTAGTTCAAAAGTCCATTTTTTTGCTCTTCACGCCGGCCAAACTAGGCCTCAAAATCGGGTGCGCTAAAATGGCTTTAAAACTACGTTACACAGTTTCTGGTCAATTCGAAGCGCTTTTGAGGAAAATTTTCAATTTGCATCCGTTTTTGGCCCTCATTTTCCCTTATTTACCCCGCAAAATTTTCATGTTTTACATTCTGGGGGTGCTTGACCCCAAATCTCCGCGTACATACCTGGTCCCTACCCCACTCTAGTTCATCAGGCTACAGCTGCAGTTAAGACTTGGAAGGACATCTTTCAAAATTTAATTTATGTCATTTTTTGTTTTGGATGAATCCCTAATATAAATACGTAATACGTATGTACTGGCAATGTGTGATTTTTTAAGATTTTCTTAGTCCTAGCATCGAGATTATCTAATCATTTTCAATGGATCACAGTTTTGTTGAAAAGATGCTCGGAAGTCAGTCTAAATACGACCGGGACCTTGCTTTGAAACAAGTGGAGGATGCAATTGCATCAAAAGACGACTCTAAACTTGATCAGCTAAGGTATAGTAGCGCAGTGCTTCTTTTATTTTATTATTTTTCGATTAATTTTTAGATTTTCCTAAACTTGTATACACGCATGTAAGGGGGGGTGGGAACCCCATAACCGAAATCGGACGTTCATCATCCGCTCAAAGCCAGAATTTGACTCCACTTTTTTGGGAAAGAATTGAATTTTTTGGCAGTTTTTAGGCGTTTTTTGGCAGTCTTTTTGCTAAAAAAATGGAGGTCATTCACCCTCCTCCCTCACCTTCACCCCTAAAAATGTCCAGGACCCCCAAATTTCAAGCGTTACATGTATGCTTGCATATGATATACCTAACTTCTTTCTAGCTCTTGAGCGTTTACACATGGCTTTCATTATCTTTAATCCTCTCAAATCTCGATCAAGTTGTCTATCACTTACGACAGAACAGTGTTAGAAGCCAATAAAACAAATTGAAATAATTGTCACTTTCCAAATTTTACTCTTGTACTCGGGACTACAAAGGAAATTAAAACTCGTATGTACTTAATTTTAGCTTTGCTTGCCCATCCTAAATTTTTTGAAGTGATGAGTCGACCTATACAAATGGTTGGTTAAATACTTAATTTCGGGAGCAGTCGAAAAATGTTTGTAAATAAAATGATATAGGGTTTTAATTCCATGAAAATTTTTGAAACATTTGAAAATAAGCTGTTTGCCAGCCTACTTTAGGTGCGGCTAGGATAACTAAGATCATTTTTAAGTTTTAACGAAGCCTCAAAATGAAATGTTGTCAAAATATGTTGTAATAATAACTCACTACCAGAATAGTTAAGCCGATTTTTAATGTCCTCATCTCTAGGTCGATATGTTTCCAACAATCTAAGTACCCTTGTTGAACCGTTGGTCGCAGCTAAAGTCGATCGTTTCGTTACTCATGTCAAAAAATTTTAAACTCTAATCTTTGGCAAAATTTGCGGTATTTTGCCATTTTTAGACGCTTTTTGTTGGCCAAAATTTGAGGCATTCTCTTCCTCCCAAAATTGGCCAATTGTCCCCATCATAGATTTTGAACTGTTAAATGTCTGGTCAGTCATATTGACGATCCTGCCTCAGTATACCTGAATGCCTTCATGTTTAAAATCTCGTTGGGGCGTTTATAACTTTATTAATGAAATGCGGACATGAAACAGTAAAAATTGGCCATCCGCTTACTTTTCCCCTTATTTAAGTGATATAATTTTTGTCAGAAAGTTATTTCCTATGGAATATTTATTTTTTTCATTCAGGACATTATCGTCACTTCTTATCCAACTTATAGCCAGTAACGCTGAAGAGAACAAAAGATGGGAATTTTATCATGGGTGCCTCAGCGCGCTTGCTTTGCTCGTTTCGAATGATATTTGCTCGCCTAACGGAATAAAATTACTAAAACAGACTAATTGTCTTAATTTGATAACGCACGAAGAACCCAGGCTAAGACTGGAAGTTGGTAATTGCTAAAATGTTGACAAATTAAATTACATACATGATCAGCTACATTTTACGTTTTGAATTTGTTAATTTTGTAAATTTTTTAAAAGTGAATGAAATTTTAAATCCTACCCAATTATATGATAACTATTTACTTTGAATTGCTCAAGTTTTCCGAAATTACATTTATATCAAAAGGTGTCAATTTGATCTATCTCTTTGTCCTTCTGACTCAGATTCATTCTTTCCCGCATTCTTTTAATTCCAGACTATAATTTCTGTTGATTTTCCGCTAAAATCCTAGGTACAAGTGTACTTGAAAATGCACGCGCTCAAATTTTCAACACGTTTACAATTATGTGGAGTGGAATCAAAGATGTTTTAGCTCCATTGATGGCCATATAGAACAGTATCAGCCACGTAGCTGGCCGTCCTATTTTGGGGACCAACATCAATTTTTGGGGGACTTAGCCCAAAAAAGTTAAAAATAGCACAAAATAACGTTTAAAAAGTTCGATTGTTCTGAATTTAGGGGGAGTCCCAACCACACGTGGGCGGTGGGGGGTTTGGGGGTATGCACCCCTTAGAAGTTGAAATACCCCCTCCCCCTCAGAAATCAAAATACCTCCCCCAGAATTCAAATTTTGAATTTTTTTGCCTTTTCAGCGATTTTTTGATGCCATTGGATAGTGCTAGATGAGAAACGTCGAAAAATGATGTTTTTTAGCCATAGGACCACTTTTAAGACCATTTTTTGACCTTTGAAAATTTTTTCTCCTCCCAGAAAATATTTCACCCTCCCAGAAATTTTTTCACCCTCACCAGAATTTAGGTGCTGCCCACCTATGGTCGGTCAAAAAATGGTCTTTAAAGTAGTCGTATGGCGAAAAAACACAATTTTTCGACGTTTCTCATCGAGCACTATCCAATGGCATCATAAAATCGCTGAATAAGCAGAAAAAATTTTCAAAATTTGAATTCTGTGAGGGGGGGGTATTTTTGATTTTTGGTTTCTGGGGGGATATTTCAAGTTCTGGGGGTGCATACCCCCAAACTCTCCCCACGCGCACGTGTGGTCCCAACCCCTATTACCCCCAGAGATACGTGCCTTGACAGTATGCTTAGCGATTAATTTGACAGAATATTAGTCTGCTAGGTTTGATGATTGTAAGTTGTCAATCACATTTTAAGTTTTTTCCTTCACAGAGAATCATAATTTGATTTGTTCCTGATTTTTGTTATGTTTAGGTTCTTTTATACAAAGCTTGTGCGCTGTATCCGGACCCGAAGTCCTAAACTGCGTGTTGCCTACCATAACATGCTTGATCAACGATCGTCTTGCTATCGGTGAAGCGACGTCAGTACGCTTCAGAGTTTTCTGCTTAAAATAAATGCATGGCAATAAAGTACAGTAATAATAATAATGATAATAATGGTAATACCAATTTAAAAAAATTAATTTTCAAAAACTAATAGCAATAAAAAATTATAATTATAATAAATATAATAATATACCTAATAAGCAATGCATCTAGGAAAATAAGGCAGTACCAAAGGTGTCTCGGTTGAAAATCGAACTTAAATTTGAACAAAACACTCAGTTATTTCTGGACCAGTCTGACACTGCGAGGATGATTATATTGTACATACAAAGCAGCATCTGGAAAATTTTAATGAAGCTAGATAATATGATGGAAGAAAACTGCTAATAAATAATTTATAGCTTTAATAATAAATTGATTGAAGACTAAGGTACCTGATATCTTTCTCCATTTTCTGACATACCTATTTAGTACGCAGCACACACTTCCATATTGGGGGGGTTGAGGGAGAAATTACGCCCATCAGGGTCTTAGACTCAAGTCACTGTCGGACGATTTTAGGTGAAAACCCTTTGAATTTTTTTGAACTCAATCTTTGGTATGGTAAAAGTGCACCTAACTTTCAGAATTTCACGAAGTGTTACAGTATTTTTGAATGTAAGCAAGAGTAAATAGTCAAACTATCACTATAGCATTAAACACCCCAAAATCGATCTTTTTGTAATCTAGGCAGCTTTATGCCGATTCAAAGATCTTTTGTATCTATTTTTGCTGTTTTAAAAAATTTTATGCAAAAATAAGTACTGTTTAATAATTTTGCATTTTTTTGCCTTTCAAAGATAAAATTGACTAATTTATCTTGATGTCGCATTGGATTTATAAGCGCAGTGGTGCTTATCACAAGATCTAATTGGCATATTACATTTTCTGTAAAAACGGCAGAATTTGAATTTAGAATGGTCGAATGTCAGAAACTCAGAAATTAGCTCAAATACACTACTAAAGGTCGAAAAACCCCGTTTTATTGCACTGAAATCGCTACTGTACCATATTATAGTATACAAAAATTTGCATGTACAAAATGTATTATGACTTCTGGCCTCCGGGTACCATCTTTGTACATGTATATATAAAGGAACCTTGTGCAAAAATAACACTGTTTAGGACTGCTGCTGGTCGCAGGTCATACACTGGTAGTATGTAAAAATGTGTATCTTTGAAAAAGATATATTTATATAATATATCTACAAAAACTTGTTCGCTCATACAAAGACCTCGGAGATCTGTGTACATGCACAAAGAAGCTCGTACAAAAATAGTGTCGGCTTATAATAATACACCATTAAATTTACTGGTCCCCCATTTTGGGATTTCACCCCTACCTCAACTCTGGACTTTGGGAAACTATAGTACGCAGGCTCGTATCCAGGATTTTTATTTCGGGGGGGGGGGATTGGCGAGAATTTCGAGGTCAGATATCTCGAGAACTATTAGGAGGTGGACAAAAATTAAGGCATTTTTGAGCTTATCTCGACGAGCTCTTTGCAATGGCGAAGAAAAACTTTCGAAAAATTTCACTCTTTTCCATACTGATACTACGCAAATATATGCATTGTTTAAACCAATCTATACAAATGATTTCTCATCATTCAATCGACGAATAATTTCTTAGCTTCTGTCTTTGTATTTTGTGATCTACAAAGGAAAAGAATGCAGAAAATGAATAAAGCTCGATATCTTTTACACGTCTAACTCAAGTTTGAGCGGTTTAGGGCGGGCTAGAAGACAAACGTAGATAAACAATGAATCCAGCGCGAAGCGTTAGAAAATTTAGAGATTACTAGCTCAAAAGTACGCTAAAACCTGTTTTGGCGGTGTATAAGATCAGCTTCGAGAATTTTTTTAATGTTCCCTTTGGGGACCCTTGTATGTTTCAAGGACTAGTTTCATTTCTAAGGGGGGCGGCTTCCCCCCCCTCGTCGGCCCCCCGAGTTCGGGCCAGGTAGTACGTGTACTCGTACATGCATAATACCCTTTTTAATTTTTTACATTGCGTCGAATCAGAATTTTAGACTTTTTGAAGAAGGCGAGAAAAAATCTAAGATGCTCTGCTATAAGATGTCTAATCTAGACTAAACCATAAAGTGAAATGGCCACTCGTCCAACTTACCGGCAAAAATTAGGGGATGAGGATCTAGTTTGAACATCGCTAAAGAAGATTACAGAATAAAAAATAATAAAATTAGTAAGATATAACCTGAAAATTGTACAATTAGGCTTACACTACTCACCTCGAATGCTGACGCTCTAATATGTTTCAGAGGGCAATAGAACTTGTTAACGGATATATCTTTAACACGTTGTATCCGATTTTCGCCCACACATGACCGACGTATTAAATATATATCCTTTAATAAGCTCTATCATACTGGGAAGCATACATAGAGCGTCAAAGTTCGTGGCGGACACGTATCGAGCTAATTTGCAAATTTCTTTCGTTTTAAAAGTTTACGATCATACATACATGATCGGGGGTAATGTTTGAGAGGAGGGGTTACCGCCCCAGAAAAGTTTTCGCCCCTCCCCCGCAAAAAATTTTCGCTCCCCGCAAAAAATTTTCTACCCCTCCCCCAGAATTGGCGATTTTTTAAAAGTTAAAAAAATTCTCTAAAAATTTGTCGAAAAGATGCTCTTATAAGCGTTTTCAGCTATCTATTTGCTCAAGCGCCAAATTTTCGGCGCTTCGCGCCATTATACTCATCTTTTGACTACATTTTGTTCAATTTATTCCGACTTTCTTGAAATTCTATTGTTTCTATGCTCTAGAAAGATTGAGCATCGTCAGAAACGCTGAAAAACGATGTTTTTGACGCGTACCTACAATTTTCGGACCCAAAAAAGGCACTTTATAGTTTTACTTTCCCTCCAAGAATTCGCATGCTGTGCATGTATATATGGTTACGATAGATGTAAATTTTTTCAAATGCGTTCCGCTTATCGTTTAGATTACACGTTATCTTTTCGTTAATTCAAACGTTTTCGGATTTTTTATCCGAAAATTTTCCTTTCAACAGAACGTCGAGATAAAACAAGAAATATAATTTATTGATCCTTTAGGTGCAGAATCAATCGATCTCATCTTCATCTATTATTCTGCCGGCAACGGATGCAATATTGGAATCGACAGTAAGGTTAGTATTTTCTCTTAAGGTCAAGGTTCATTGAAATTTTTTATTGATAACCATGCATACAGTGGTCGCCCTGAAAGATGACGCGCTATCATCCTCAGAATTATGATAGAGGATGCATCGCGAGCGCCGCGTTACGTCCATCATCCGCTATCATCTCTTTTTTCTATTAAGCGCCATTAACTTCTATCATCCCGTTAATCTGGCGATGCGGACGGCGCAATTTAGCTATTAATAGCGCCAACAAGGAAGCGCGCATAGAGGTTAATGGCGCTTAATAGAAAAAAGAGTTGATAGCGCATGATGGACGTAACGCGGCGCTCGCGACGCATCCTCTATCATAATTCTGAGGATGATAGCGCGTCATCTTTCATGGCGACCAACCACTGTAGCTTTCTTCGTTTATACGTAATCGGGATCAAAATTTGACATTAACCAGCAACATTAAGTACCTATTTACTTATCCCACTTTGCTCCCTAAGGAAACTCTATGTATTTACCCCTCCCAGATCTTTTCACCGTGCGCATGTACGGAATTTTAACTTCTCACGAAAAATTTTGAAATTTAGCAAATAATCTGATTATCAATAAAAAGTGAGATGCCGCGCAAAAAATTGTTCACAATTTATTTTCTGGATAACTTTATCACCTTCGGCTTTACACATGCTTTACAATCTGACCTCATAGCTGTTCTAACACAATAGTGTTTTTCTGTGTTATACATACGTACATGGGTATATGCATTTCTATTTTAGTAATTATTTTTTGACTTTTCAAAATTTGTATTAAGTTGCTAAATTTTTTTATCCACTTACATAAAGTTCAACTTGCAATTATTTCCTAATCGCCTCATTTTTAGTTAATCACTGTGTATAAATTAATTGTAAGAAACAAATCCTTCTCAGTGAGTACCTACCTATTCGCTAATAATTTATTGTTCTTCTATATTATTGACGAAACATCTAAATTGAACGATTATACGCCATGAACGTGTCGTCGGGAGATCAAACAAACGATTTAAACAAATTCGTATGCTGCTTATACATATAACATTTTATCATTTTATTTTCATTAATTTTTCAATTTTTTCATATTGTTCTATTTTTTTGTTTATTAAGGATTTTGGAGATGGCTGTAACTGGATGTTACGATTGGAAAATGGCCGATGGCTTAGACCGAAACGACGCTTTTTTTGCGATCTTCGATTCCGATTTGATCGATTTGTTATTTGCATTGGCCGATCGGCACGACGGACGCCTCAGGGTGCCACTCCTTATCATATTTCGCCAAATGTTGCCCGAAAAAGGCTCTAGCTTGAAATTCGGTACAGTGTAGAAGTTTTGCGTTTATTATGAAAGTACGCGTATGTGATATTTTATATAACAAAATAAAAACATAATAAACATGTTGTACATATATATAGGCATATAAATTAGTGCAGTTTATAATTCCGGGTGGGTGGCTATCATAGGGCAACAAGAAAATTCTAGGGGGTCCGGTTGGGTGAAATCTACAAAAATCTTTAAATATGTTGCTTAAAATAGAATTCTGTGGGGTCTACAGTGATCTGCGGGGGTTTCAACTTCTGCGAGGGTTTTCCAAATTCTGCGCTTGTGCAAACCCCCACCCCTCAGACCCATCACGCTCTTTTTTCTACTTTTGACTAGAGTCTGAGTGCTCTTGGCTTAAACGAAGATCGTTGGAACATTTTGTTTTTTGTTTTAAAGAAATGCATAAGATGTGGAAAGAGGATAAAACAAGTTGCGAGGTTTATGCAAAAAAAGGTATAAATTTTCGGTATTTTAAGCAACCGACTTTTGATATAACGTCTCTCACTCCCTTCTTACATTTTTTCTTTCATTTTCGACAAGTCCATTTCGTGACCAAATATTTTGATCAAACGTAGTACATACTGCTTTTACATACATACATATTTACCTAATTTTAGAAAACAGTCCGCTTTTGCGTCGTTCGAACAATATTTGTCATATTGTGTTTGACGCCTTGACATCCGATGATCCTTTTGTAAGCTGACGATGCTTCGAATTGAACTAAAAAAATTACATCAAATCAATTATATCGACATTTTTAGAATGGAAATTATTAAAATTCTAACTTAAGTTGACTGTATGTGAATATGTTAAAAGTTTAAATTACATAGATGAGGTAAATTTTTTAATCCAGAATTCTACATGGCCAGTCAATTAAGTGCCTTTTTTCCGATGCATTCTAATAAACGACCTAGTCCATTTAGTGAGTAAACTCCTCTTCGACACGACTGCATTTATTGATGTTTCGAGCGTAGCGTTTTTATAAAAATTCTGGTGTTTTCGACGCCACAAAAGATAGAAACTTATTATTTCGTTCAAAATCTACGAAAACTAGCTCTCAGATGCGTATACGTATGCATGTGTGTACAGGCTTGACCAAAAGTTCAAGACACCCTCAACATTAGTACTAGGCAGTGTTTTTTGTACAAGGTCCATTTGTACATGTACAAAGATGGTCCCCAAAAGTCTTTGTACATTTTGCACCTGCAAATTTTTGTCTACTATAATATGGTACAGTAGCGATTTAGTGTGGTAAAAACAGGGTTGTATATAGATCTTTGGCAGTGCATTTTAGCTAATTTCTAGGTTTTTTGACGCCAAAAATTACTGAAAATTGTATCAAAACGGTGCGAAACGCCGAAAAATTTGACATTTCTCTCATTCTAAATGAAAATTCTGCCATTTTAAAACATCGAACAAACAATCGTTCATTTTGGCGAGAAGCGCCCGAAATTTTTTTGAAATTTTACACCTTTTTGCGGTTTTTGTCTTCTCAAAAATCTTTGTTTATGCACAAAGACGGTCTTGAAAAGTCTTTGTACATCGGGAAAAATCTTTGCCGAATTGAAAAAAAACCGTGGTATTAGGCATACAGTTAAATTTGCAGCATGATTTACGAAGTTGGATTAATTTGTAATGAATACTAGTGAATGAGACTAGATCAGTTTTTTGCGTAATTTCGAAAAACAAACTTTCATTCAAATCTGCTAAGTCGTTTTCGTGATTTTTTTGGGGAAAGATGAATTTTTTTGCCTACGTTACGAGCTAGAATTGTCTGTATGTTTCATGATGCTTAAATTTCATTGGAAGCTGTGTTGCAGAAACTTTAATCATGAATCGATAAGATGAAATTAGTCAGTCACTAATCAGTATCAAATTTCTGCAACATTTTTCAAAGATTTCTGAGCATCATGATGAAATGATAAAGATAAAATTCTTGCGCAGTAAGATGGCAAGGTGATTTAGCTTTGCCCACAAATATCTTGAGGACGGGCTGAACAGATTTCAATGATACGTTGCATAGGTGCACAAGTTCAAACTATCAAGGGGGGGTGAAAACCAAAAATTGCTTAGATAGCTATAGCGCTTCGTAAAAGCGGCTATATAGTCCTTTTGGGGTCAGAAAATTAGCTATATAGTCTTTTTGGTCTCAGAAAACTAGCTATGTAAATAGCTTTTTTGGATTCACAAACAGCTTTATAGCCGTTTTGGACTAAAAATAGCAATTAGTCCATTTTTGGAGTCGAGAAAATAGCTATAAATCCTTTTTAAACTCAGAAAAGACAACTAAATATGTAGCATTTCTGAGCTCAAAAAAGACTATATAGCTAATTTTCTGAGCCCATAAAAGGCTATACAGCAATGGTTTTTCGGCCAAAATCGCTGTATAGTTATCAGTTTTTTGAAGCTCAGGGGGTGTTGGGGGTAACATGCGCCCTCTCACCCCCGTGCTCTCGTATGATACGCTGTTTTTAAAAAAGAACGCAAAAAACTAGTCTAGATTCATTCACTTGAGCTCATTTTAAAGTAACTCAACTTTGTGAATCTTGTTGCAAGTTTGAATGGCATGCATGGTTAGTATTATTGTTTGGGGTGTCTTAAACTTTTGTTCGAGCCTGTACATGCATGTTTTAAGCTGCGCATTCTTCACCAGCCTATAAGACCGAAATTCATACTTCATCAAGTATTGATACCTTTTTTTATTGTTATAAAGGTTGAAATGTTAATATCTCCATTTCGTTCGAGCATTTTATTTTGATTGTACTTTTTCTGCGATTTGCGTATTAAAATGAAAGATACGGCCAATTCGTGCGCTTGCATTTTTTTACTACGAAAATGTTGCTTTTTTCCATTGCTGGCATTCGTCATGTTTTGAGCATTTGTTTTTTAGATTTTCGAATAGATTTTTTCGACTAAATAAAATTTTTTAAAGTATGACGCCGTAACATGTGGTTCGAAATCGTCCGTTATGAAAATTGTTAAAAGTAAAAAGAAAAATTTTCCAATGTCAATTATGAAAGGAGCTCACTGGTTATCTACTGATAAATAAAAAAGTTAATTAGATTAATTAGATGTTCAATTACGCACCTAGTGAAGAAATTGATACAAAAATTTACTTTCGCGTGAATGAGCTGACTTTGATGGCAAACGTTATAATCTGTTGTCATACATGTATATAATGGTTCGAACTTTGGGGGTCCCCGGCCATTTGGCGGTGGGAGGTTGGGTCATGACCTCAAATTTTCGGCAAGAACGGCCGAAAAACACCTAGAATGGCCGGAAATTCTATTTTTTTCCAAAAATCTGGGGGAGTCAAAAATGTCTTGGCTTTGGGGGATGAAGGGACGGCCGAGTTTGAGTGGGGAGATCCCCCATCCCCCATATTGCATGTTATATGTATTGTGTGTATCCTGCTTCTGAGCATCGAATAATGTATCTTTAAATTTTTAGGAAAACAAAGTTGCTTGCGAGTTTGCTGGCGGATTTATTAGCCTTTGTGTTTTAAATGATTGTTTGCAGTGCCAGACGCTATTGCCACCCTTATGTTTGCTCAGGTATATTTCATCCGATTTGCATAAGACCTTGTGGAACTTGTGTGAAATCCTCAGTAAGTGATACGGCAACGTGTTCATACGTTAAGAGCTATATGAATCTTGTGGTAATGTTTGACTATAAGGTGCTAAATAAGTTACGTACATGCATGATCATGGTGAATAAGGGGGTCTCCTTCCAGGAGAATTTTGATCCCCAGAATTTGCGATGTTTAAAAGTTTCTGAAAATTCCTTGATAAATCCGCAGTAAAGGTGCTTTTTAAGCGTTTTTAGCTATCTATTTGCTCATTATACTCATATCATGTTTTGACTATATTTTGTTCAATAACTTTTTTAAAATTTTTTTCGAAATTTGTTCTATGTTTTTTACAGTTTTGAAAGATAGAGTATTGTTAGAAACGCCGGAAAACGATGCTTTTGACGCGTACCCAACCCACTCTTTTTGGGCCCAAAAAAACACTTTGAAACTTCACTTCCCAGAATTCTCTCGTTGTGCATGCCTGGTTATATAGATACATATATTGCAAAGTGGTAATTCAGTCGTTTGTATATTATTTTAAATAATTTGTAATTGCTATGATGATCAGGAGTTCGCATGCTAATTAGCACGAGTACATATGTACATCCAGGTCGAATTCCGTGCGACAATTTTTAAATGTACGTTTTTCTTCACTTGTATATCCAGTTAACCTGTGTGTTGTGCATACATGTAAAAGGAGGATGGGGTAATCCCTCAAAGTCGGACGTCCCCATCCACCCAAAGTCGGACGTCCCTATTCCCCCGAAAGCCGGAAAATTTCGTCCCCCCATTTTCCCCGATTTTTGAAAAAAAATTGAATTTTTTGCACCGGCGTTTTTTGGCTGTTTTTAGGCGTTTTTGGCCGTTTTGGCCAAAAATTGGAGGTCGTTTACCCCTTCCCCCTGAAAATGGCCGGGACCCTCCAAAATTTCGAGCCGTTACATTTACGTATGATGTTGTGTCTCCGTATCTCCAACATTGCTTCAGAATTGATGTTTCGAGCGAAAAATACGACGATTCTTCTATATTATTCCATAGTTGTGCAGTGATAGTTTCATTTGCAAATTGTAGAACAAATATGAATATAAATAAAATGTAATCAAAAAATATAGTAAAATATAAACATACAATCGAATATGAATGAAATTTATATTTTTGTTTTTTTAAACTTGTTTACACGCGTATCTAATTATTATTTATCTGTTCATTACATACATTAGACTATTGTCTATCTTTTTATCTATAACGAAAATAAAATTTGAAAAATGAACGCTCGAATTTAAAAGGTATTCAATGGCGGAAAGCGTAAGAATAAAAGCCGTTGAAGCGTGGTGTCTAGCAGTTGGCGAACGTGGCCCAGAAATCGTTGGAAACAATTTGAAGGATTTCGTTGCTTATTACCAAACTAAATTTGAGTCTCGCTCTGAGTTTGTCAGACAGTCTTGCTGCCATGTTGTCGCTGAACTCGCCCGAAAAGTGAGAGAAAATGTAGCTTAGGAAAACGTAAATTGAAAAATTACTTCAGAGAAAATCGAAAAAGGAACTCGACTAAATGTGTTTCAAAATTTTGCACGTCCACATCGCGGCTCAAAAATTTATTCGTAAAAAATAACACGAAATTGCAATAAATCTAATTCTGCAAGTTATATAGCTTGGAATGGATAATACGTAATAATAATAATAGTACAGGTAAATTAGTGTACCGCACGCACTGTTCTTTTGCACGAGACAAAGATTTTGAGGCTGGTACAAAGATTTTCGGAGCCATCTTTGCACAAGGTACAAAGACTTTCTGGGGCAAAGTGATAGTAATTTTAACGCTTTTTTGAGTATCTAAAGATTTTCGGCCCTTCGCGCCTAATATGGTAATTATCATACCTGGGCGTGGGGGGTTTGGGGGTACGCATTTCCAGAAATTAAAAAACTGCTTAGAACCAAAATACCCCCAGGATTCGATTTTTGAAATTTTGTTGTTGTTTTTTCGCCGTACTACCATTTTTAAAGCCATTTTTTGACCTTTGAAAAAATCTTGCGCGTTTGAATATTCAATGAGCTCCGATCTCGTCCACCTTTGATGTTGCCGGTAATTTGAAAACCGACAACATCAAAGGCGAACGAGGTCGGAGCTCATTAAATATTCAAAGTCACACACGATAATGAACGCTAGCGCTGTTTGACGCGATAACATTCGTGGCGAGAATTGTACAATCTATTTAGCTCCAGGCGCGGGCATTAAACACTCCAAAATCTATCTTTGTATAATTTCAAGCACCTTTGTACGTGCTTAAACATCTTTTACATCACCTCTACAGTTTTATAAAGATTTTGTGCAGAGAATAAGAACTATTTGACCTCTTTGCACTTTTTTATGCCCTTGAAAATAAAATTGACTTTTTAATCTTTGTGTTGCCTTGATTTCATACAGTGCTGGCCATGAAACTTTACGCTTTAAGATGCTTCTAATAATCTTAAGGCGAGCACTGCAGGTCAGCCGTCCTGGTCTAAGATTACCCAGTAAAGTGGTCGCTTTAGGAAGCGCTAGAATGACACTAGATATTTCTAGCACATCTCAGTATGTAGCACGCAGCATTCTATTTTTAGCTATGGCGCGATGGATTGACTCTATTGTTGTATTCCGTTACCTTCTTCCTGCATTATCTCGGTCAAGCAACAATATAGTCAATCCATCGCGCCATAGCTAAAAATAGAATGCGGCGTGCGGCATACTGAGATGTGCTAGGAATATCTAGTGTCATTCTAGCGCTTTCTAAAGCGACCATTTTGCTAGGTCATCTTGGACCAGAACGGCCGACCGGCAGTGCTCGCCTTAAGATTATTAGAAGCATCTTAAAGCGTAAAGTTTCATGGCCAGCACTGTAAGCTAGTGAGTGTCTATTACGAGATTCAGTTAGCATATTGCAATCGTTGTATTATTTTTGATTCTGTAAAACAAGTTATTTTAGCTTTATGAGTCTAGTATTACATGTGTGTAAATTCAACCAAAAACTCATGAAAATTCCGGCGCTTCGCGTGCCGAAATAATATAATCAGCTGAATTTAGGACGAAGTAACACTTTTCGTGAAGCGTGCGGTTCGCGGATAATAGACTATTAGTAAGTGTGTAAAAATGTGTATATTTAATAGTATATCTATATATGTGCACAAAATTTTCAGCTCGTACAAAGACTTTTCCAGATATCTTTGTACATGTGCAAAGAGGCTCCTAAAAAACAGTGACTGCACTTCATTTACATAATTTATAAAATTTCGATGCAAGTACCAAAACAGCTAAACACAAAGCTTGGGTTGTGTAACGATGCTCTTTCTTTTTTGCATAATAAAAATATAAAAACTGAAAAACCTGTACAAAAATTTAATAAAATTCAACAAAATATGGTCGAAGATGGCTGTTTAGCGCGAAGCGACGAGAAAATTGCTTTTTACATCCGTAAAAAATTGCTAAAAACTCTTAGATGTGAACACTTTCTACGACTCTTCAGGAAAATCTGAGATTCTCGGGGGGAGGGGGTAAAAAGTTTTTGTGCGGGGTTAAAAATGCTTTCTAAGGGATGAAATCATAGGTGGGCAGCACCCAAATTCTGGGGGGGTTGAAAAATTTCTGGGGGGGTGAAAAAATTTTCAAAGGTCAAAAAATGGTCTTAAAAGTGGTTGTACGGCGAAAAAAACACCATTTTCGACCGTTTCTCATCGGGTACTCTCCAATGGCATCAAAAAATTGCTAAAAAAGCAGAAAAAATTTCAAAGTTCGAATTCGTGGGGGGATAGTTTAACTTCTTGGGGAGTGCATACCCGCCAAACTCCCACACGACCACGTGTGGTTAAAATTCTTCTCCAAGATGACGTGTGCACGAGCTATGTTAATGCGTTTGTTATTTTTGATTCAAGATTCGCAAAGACGCTCTTCGTCCTTACATTACAACATTGCTAGCTGCCCTGATCGACCGTTTGGCGGACGGCGTGGCTCAAGTGAAAGACTGTTAGCTGTTTTGCTCTTTTTATCATAAAATAAAATAATATAATATAATAGGATACCAACAAAATATTTAACATATATAGGTAAAATAAAAAATAAATAAAATGTGGATAGAATACAGTGCTCAGTACTACATATATTTAAAGCGATAGTGCATCTCCATTTCGGCCCATTTACGGGACGGAGCGAAAAATTGGTTGGGGCGAACGGGTCGTTTGGACTGGGTATGTTTTGTACAGTAAAACGTTTAAAGAAATTTTGGACACGTACAAAGACTTCATCATACTGGACAACCACTCTCTTTACCAGGAAAATTTAATTCTGGACCTATGCAATCAACCGTTTTCCTGGGCCAAGACAATTAATTTTTAAAGCAAGAAAACCATTTTCTAAGTTTTATTACCTGACTCTGGACCCGGACGCGTATTTCGAAAAGCCACTGAGGATTCGCTGTGGCCATTGTTAAAGATACGTATGTAGGCGGGCCTAGCGTTCACCTAATTACATGACCATTACATGCGTTCGAACGTAGGCATTCCGCCTATATGCCCATAAAATGCGTAGTTACATACATATACGATCCAAACGCAGGCAAAATGAGACTCGCTCGCCCAAGTGAATAATGAATAGCATAGTACACTGTTTCACTGTTATTTACGCTAAGTACCTTAATTACCACGCCAACTTTTCCTTGCATAATCTTACCGCAAACTCATGAGTCTTAGAGCCTGTTTTTTCAATGTCTGTCTAAATAGAAAGAAAAAGTTAATGAAAGCAAGCGGACTTCTAGGATTTTTGATTCGAACATTTGGCAAAGTGTGTTATACCATCCACTAAATCTTAAAACGCTTTAAAGTTTTTTCAGAATGGATGATAATTATCTTTACTTCGAATAGTCTTTGCCAAGTTGCACAAATTTTAAAATACAGAGTATTCGCGGGGAAGGCGAAGGCTTTAAAGTCGTTGTACGACTAAAATTGAACACGATCGACGAGATTAAAGCTTGGAAATTGGAAGTCAAACGACCGAGTAGTATTAATCGGAACGTAGCAAATACATACCCGAATTGCACACGATTTTTGTATATCACGGATTTTGTTTGTCACAACAGATCGAAATACAAAAGGAAAAAAGATAGGTGATGGCTCAAGTAGAAGCAAGAATACTTGTTGCAAAATGAAGATGAGTTTGAGCGCCACAAATTTTGAAACGCGCTAGAAATTTGCTGAAAAACATTTTATTCCAGCCAACCGAATGCTATGTCCCATGGCCTAGGTCATTAACTATAGCTGTTTCCTTGTGAATTGCTCAGTTTTTGTTTTCCGTTTCTTTTTGAAATCGTATTAAAGCGTGTCTATTCTGGGGTCTTATTTTATTATCTATGAATATAATATGGGTCTCCAAATTTAGAACTTTTTCACGTACTAAGTTTGAGAAATTTAATTAAAACACCAAGTATCTTGAATAGATTATTCCATATCTTTGCTTTCATTCGATTATCTTTTGCTAACCTTTTCTTTCTTTTAACACGGACATTATTGGAAACAGGCTCTCATGAATCATGAATTTGCGGTAAAATTACGCAAGGAACAGTTGGTGTAGTAATTAATGTACTTAGCGTAAATAACAATGAAACAGTGTACAGGGTGTCTCATAATGATTTACCCTACCCGTGTAGCCATATGACCATACGTGGGCAGCAAGAAAATTCTGGGGGGGGTGCAAGATTTTTTTGAAGGTCGAAAAATGGCCTTAAAAATGGTGGTATGGCGATAAAAACACCATTTTTCGACGTTTCTCATCAAGCACTATCCATTGGCATCAAAAAATTGCGAAAAAAGACGAAAAAATTTTCAAAAGTTGAATTCTGGGGGGTATTTTGGTTTCTGGGGGGTGCATACCCCCAAACCCCACGCCAGGTGTGCATATGACTGGAAGCTACATACGATTGCAATATACCATCTTGTAGAGAATTAAATTCTGCCTCATACAATTTACAGAGAGTAGTTTACACTTTGCAATGGTTATTTACACACGAGGAAAATAGAAGTCACCACAAAATCGTGTTTTGTTTTTTCTGAAAATGAGGTTTGATTGCAAAACTGCTTGTCTTGTTGATTGAATCCAAGCTTCCGAATTTGACAAGCTAGGTTAGCCGGCGTTACATTCATTTCTATTAACTGAAAATGAAAACTTGGGAGAAATTGTTAAAGATCGAGTGGAGCATTTGATGCATTTGGAGGTAGGTCAAGGACGTCACTCGAGGGAAACATTGGGAAGAAATTTGGATCTCGTCTTGACCGAATTAGAATTTGACACTGAACTGCTTTAAAAGCTTTTGTGTTCTCGATGTCAGAACGTTTCCAACAAGTTTTGGAAGCAACTGGCGGTGAAACTAATTATTGTTTAAAATTGTTGAATTGTTTCAATTTTGCAAGCATTTTTTGTTGTCAAGCTTTAAAATGACACAAACCCATATGAATATAGTTTTTGAAATAACTCAATAAAAGCACAAATAAATTCTCTACAAGGTGGTATATTGCAATCGTATGTAGCATCGACCCATATGGCTACAGGGGTAGGGTAAATCATTATGAAACACCCTGTACTACGCTATTTATTATTCACTTGGGCGAGCGAGTCTCATTTTGCCTGCGTTTGGATCGTATATGTATGTAACTACGCATTTTATGGGCATATAGGCGGAATGCCTACAGTGCTGGCCATGAAACTTTACGCTTTAAGATGCTTCTAATAATCTTAAGGCGAGCACATTCGGTCGGCCGTTCTGGTCTAAGATGACTTAGCAAAATGGTCGCTTTAGAAAGCGCTAGAATGACACTAGATATTCCTAGCACATCTCAGTACGCCGCACGCCGCATTCTATTTTTAGCTATGGCGCGATGGATTGACTCTATTGTTGCTTGACCGAGATAATGCAGGAAGAAGGTAACGGAATACAATAATAGAGTCAATCCATCGCGCCATAGCTAAAAATAGAATGCTGCGTGCTACATACTGAGATGTGCTAGAAATATCTAGTGTCATTCTAGCGCTTCCTAAAGCGACCACTTTACTGGGTAATCTTAGACCAGAACGGCTGACCTGCAGTGCTCGCCTTAAGATTGTTAGAAGCATCTTAAAGCGTAAAGTTTCATGGCCAGCACTGTACGTTCGAACGCATGTAATGATTATGTAATTAGGTGAACGCTAGGCCCGCCTACATACGTATCTTTAACAATCGCCACAGCGAATCCTCAGTGGCTTTTCGAAATACGCGACCCGGACAACCACTTTTTAGCTGGGCATTGGATCAGTGTGTAATTTTCGGGCGTAAAATTTAGTTTCCAAAATTCCTAATTTTAAGTTTTTATCAAATTTTGAATTGAACCTGTTTTGAATTTCGAAGCGCTTGATAAATTTCGCTCACTGTAGCCTTATCAATCCTGAAATAACGGCTTGATTCGTATTTCTAATTACGAAATATTACCTGCTCTTCCTATGTTAGTAGACCTTATAAATACATAATAGATAGTAGATAATTATATAGATAATGGATACATAGTAGATTAATAATTAATAATAATCATAAATACTAATTAATTATAAATAATAATAATAATAAATAATAACATAATAATTAATTGTAAATAATAATAATAATGATAATAATAATAATAATAATAACAATAATAATAAATAATAATTAGAATAATTAATAATCATATTAATAGATATGTAGTACATGTTTCCTTTTAACAGTTTTTACTTTCTTTTGCTTTTATTCAAAATTCTTCGTGTTTTCAGCCGCGAATCTGGCTTTCTCCGAATTTGTGAATGAAATTCCCGAAGAGAGTGCGAACACTATCAATTTGAATACGTTGGACCATTTTTTCGCCAATTTGTCTCACAACGCTTACGTGGTTAGGTCCGGTGCTGCTCAAGCTTTAGCCAAAATAATCGATATCTATATCTCGAATGAATATGAATCTTCTAAATGTCAAGAACTCAAGTTGACATTACTTGACTTGATAGTCCCTCGAATTAAAGATGCCCTAGATTTGGATGAGCCAATCAAATCGACTACTAATGCTATCGTTCACCACTCCACAAAAGTTAGTAGCTTTAAGGTGCAGTAAGTTGAAAAAAAACGTAAAAGCAAAAATAAAACGAAATACATAAACTAATAAAATATGTGATAATACTCATAAAATGACTCCTTTATTGACTGAAATAAACGCAAATACTGAAGCCATACAATTTTTCTGCTAATAGCTGTTTAAGATCGCAGACATTTTGAAACTATCTGATAGATTGTTAGATTTTTTGATAAATGTTTAAAAATCTTCTCGTTTTAAAGAAAAGATCATAGAATTTAAAATCGTTGTTCAAAATTTTTAATGCATTTAGACAATGGCAATACATATGGACAATGGGAATAGTTATCAGAAAAAGAATAAATCGCCGCAGCATGTATTTTTAAGCTTTCTATTTTGCACAACGTACGAGTGTCACCATACATGGGCAGCAAGGACTTAGCGTCACCACACATGGGCAGCAAGGACCTTCTGGTAAAAGTGGGGGGGGGTGGGGTAAATCACCAAAAATTGCCAAAAATGTTACTAAAAATAGAATTCTGGGGGTATACAGTAATCTGCGGGAGATTTTTTATTTCTGCGGGGATGTATACCCACAGACTCCTCCCACGTCTAGTATGTGTGGTGGTAAAAATACATGGGCGTGAGGGTCAGGTATGAATCCCTCCTCCGAGAATCTGTAAAAGCCTAAAAATCGTAATACACTCTCTCATAATCGACGTCTTTAGTGCTTCGAGCTTGTTAGGGATTTCGCCACGTCGGAACTCCCAGAATTTGGTTGCGCTCGCCTGATGTATGTAAACATATGTAGGTCCTAACAATCAGCTTTCTTCATACGTAGCATATTTTAGTCGTGAACAGTAGTCAACTTGTAATATTACTATATGAAATTGATTCTCAAAACTCAATTTTAGTATACGAGTAGTTTATTGATTGATTCGAGTTAATTGATTAATTAGTAAATAATTTATTAGGTGATTAATAATTGATCGGCTTTAGGTCGTCGGTAACCCTAGTTATTTGTATAGTTGACCCCGCACAACCTTGTAATTTTTTATGTTGTAGTTTACATCGTTTGTTTTGTTTTTTGCATTCCCTGAATTTTATTATTTTCTTGTGTGCTTTTTACGATAATTGCCGTGAATAATTGCACTTGTGTATGCATTTGCTTAATTATCCGTCATATTAAGCAAACGAGCATTAACTGGCAGCTAGCCGATGGTTGTTTGCAATTATTGGCTGAAATGGCTCCTTTCCCCAGTATGGCTAGAACATTCTCTCAGTTGTACCCAAAAATGGTTTCGGTGTGCTTCAAACGCAGTTATCCGGAGCACGTTGTTCTACTGGATACGATGGTTAAAAGAGTGAGCTTTTGAAAAGTTTGGGCAATTGTTGAAGATTTCAATACAAAAGGATTGTCTTATTTGGACAGAATTGAGTGAAAAATTTTCGAAGATAAAAATAATGTCTAACTGTAATAAAAATATGGGGCGAAATGAAAAGCTTTAACTTGTATAAAGCGCAATCATTCGTGGTTCAGGTCTGTACTTCTCTCTTTGTTATTGTTCTTGCTTCTTGTTTACTGTTTTTTAATTCGATCACGCGTGATCTTGGGAAGGGTCTGTGGGCATAGGTGGGCAGCTAGAAAATTCTGGGGGGAGTGCAAGATTTTTCAAAGGTCAAAAAAGGTATTAAAAATGGTGGTATGGCTAGAAAACACCATTTTTCATTGTTTCTCATCGAGCACATCCATTGGCATCGAAAAATTATGAAAAAGAAACAAAAAATTGGGGGGGGTATTCGGCCTTCTGGGGATGCATACCCTAACCCCCCACCTTCCCCCCGCCCACGTGTTTTTGCGGGGATTCCGTGGGTGTGAAAAGAAAGGGAATTTTCGGGGTGTTTAGACCCTGGGTATCAGGCAGACCTCCATAACTGAATTTGTACTGTCCATTTATGGTGGTTCACAGTCCAACCCTACCTTTGCTAAATCGTCAAATTTCCAAAAATTGGCTGTGAATCCGGCTAGTTTTTCATAATTTTGGGTTTACACAATTTCGAATTTTCACCCCCTCCCCAGACCTTGTCTGGACTGGATTTGATCCTTCCAAAGTTCGCATTACCCTTTATTAAGATGTTTGGCTAACTGTCGTTGAACATTCTTAGAATTTATGCACGAAGTTATGTGAAGTTGTGCCAGGTCAGTGCTCAATTGACTCCCAGTTTCTAGATCAGTTATTTTCAGGTCGCTTTATAGGAAATTCATATACATGTTTTATTGTACATATCACATAAAATGTTCAAATTCGAGTCGCTGAAAGAATTGTCATTTTTTGCGGTGGATTCCATAACATTTCTGCTATTTTCAAAAGCGGATTTATATATATAGAGTTGTGACCACACGTTGGCGTGGGGGTTGAGGGGTATGCAACCCCCCATAAGTTGAAATACCCCCTCCTCAGAAATCAAAATATCCCCTCCCCAGAATTCAAATTTTGAAATTTTTGTTTGCTTTTTTAGCGATTTTTTGATGCCATTGGAGAGTGCTCGATGAGAAACGTCGAAAAATGGTATTTTTTCGCCATACGACCACTTTTATGACCATTTTTTGACCTTTGAAATTTTTATCACCCTCCCCAGAATTTCGGTGCTGCCCACCTATGGTTGTTGTGACCATAGATGGCCAGCGAAAAATTCTGGAGGTGGTGAAATCGCCTAAAATTGCCGAAAATCGCCAAAAATATTACTAAAAATAGAATTCTGGAGGGTCTTAAGTAATCTAGGGGGTTTTCAACTTCTGGAGGGGTGTATACCACACCTGGGCGTGGGGGTTGGGGTGTATGCACCCCCCAAAAATCAAAATATCCCCTCCCAGAATTCCATTTTCTGAAATTTTTTTGTTTTCTTTTGCAAAATTTGATGCTAATGGATAGTGCTTGATGAGAAACGTCGAAAAATGGTGTTTTTTCGCCATACCACCATCTTTACGGCCATTTTTTTACCTTCAAAAAATCTTGCACCCCCAGAATTTTCTTGCTGCCCACGTATGGTGTATACCACACCTGGGCGTGGGGGGGTTTGGGGGGTATGCACCCCCCAGAAACCAAAATACCCCCCAGAAATCAAAATACCCCCCTCCCAGAATTACATTTTCTGAAATTTTTTTTGCTTTTTTCGCAATTTTTTGATGCCAATGGATAGTGCTTGATGAGAAACGTCGAAAAATGTTGTTTTTTCGCCATACTACCATTTTTAAGGCCATTTTTTGACCTTCAAAAAATCTTGCACCCCCAGAATTTTCTTGCTGCCCACGTATGGTGTATACCCCCTCGAGACCCCCGCGCCCATGCGTGGTTGTGACCATAAAATTTTGAGGCCAAAGTTTTTGGGAATTTCGATAATTTCCCATGATCAAAAAAATTTGATTGCATTGCAACTTATCATTTTTGTGTTTGTTCTTAATCTGTTGAAAGCGAAAAAATTTTAAAAACATCGAATTCGGTGTCTGGTCTGGCCAATTCGACGGGAAGTCTACCAGGTTAAAAGAGATTTAGTCCTCTAAACTTTCTAACCTATGTATGCATCTCTGAAACTCGTTGAATATTTATCGGTTCATAGCAACAAAATAACTATTATTCATACATTGTCATAGAATCTATGTCTTTTTCTTATTTTTTGTTTTTGGTTTAAATTTTTATTTGTTAGAAGGATGACTTGAAATTGTATTTTATTTTTATACTTTGAGCTTCCCGGAATCGCCCATGGCTTAGGCATCAGAAGATTCAAGGGGATTCTCGACGATTTCATCGAACATATTTTCTATGCGACGGTGACGTAACAGTGTTATATACGTATACATTTATAGGCAGTGCCTAAATCTCGAGAGTCCGGGGGATCCGAATATTTTTAAAGGGCAAAAAATGCCGAAAAATGGATGACGGGAGCAAAACATAATCTGAAAATTTTTGGGGGAACAGTCAGGCCATACATGGGCAGCAACCGAATATTGGGGTTCTTGACGGGAAAATCACATAAGTCGCGGAAAAATGCCGGAAATTTAATCTGGGGATCTGCCGAATTCTAGGGATTTGGTTTTTGGGATCAACTTCCCCCCTTAACGATCGTTTGCGGTCCGAAACCACTACTTTGGTTCGCTTTTCACTACCTAATGTAATATAGGCCTTTTCAGCATTTGCATATGGTTGATTCTTAATTATTGCAAAGTGTCTGATTTTATGACCACGTAGACTACGTAAAATTCACCGTCGTGTCCATAGGTGGGCAGCACCGAAATTCTGGGGGAGGAATTTTCAAAGGTCAAAAAATGGTCTTAAAAGTGGTTGTATGGCGAAAAACACCATTTTTCGACGTTTCTCATCGAGCACTATCCAATGGCATCAAAAAATCGCTATAAAAGCAGAAAAAATTTCAAAAATTGGATTCTGGGGGGATTTTGATTTATGGGGGGTTATTTCAACTTCTGGGGGGGTGCATACCCCCCAGAACCAAACTCCTCCCCCCACGCCCATGTGTGGTCGTGTCCAAGCAGCTTAATTGAGGCAGATGGCTGTTTGAATAATAGTAACAAATGAATGATTAATAAAAAGGTAATAAATTAAAAATAAAACCCTGTCTCAATTTGAAGTTGTAAAGTAAGTATTCCTAGGTTTTTTCGTCAAATACGGTGCATGTCTTACATAAATTAAAATACCTTACTGTTGTTGTAAACGTTATGATCAAAGCTTTACAATTTCCCTTTTCAGGCATGAAAATCAATTTGCATTACATAGAATAGATTTATCTTTACAAAATTGCCCTAGTAAACGGCTATTTTTCATTGTTTTGAACAGGAAAGTAGATGTGTTTTGTTAGCCCAAGATGCGCGTTCGTGCGTTCAATTGTTGGCGGAAATTTTGGGGCCCACGGTTATGAGAGCGAAGGTTGAAAGATGCAATCCACAGTAAGTTTTGTATTTTTTTAGAAAATTTTTAGTCCGATAAATTTCGTTACGAATATTGCCTCTTGAAACACTAATTTGTTTATTGACTGAAATAAAAATCTTTAGCTTAAGTTTGATATCAATTGGCTGTATATCAAATAAATTCTGGGGAATGAAAAAATACCTGAGGGGTGAAAAAATTTTTAAAGGTCAAAAAATGTGGTCGTATGCTGAAAAAACACCATTTTTCGACGTTGTCTCGTCGAACCCTATCCAATGGCATCAAAAAATCGCTAAAAAAGCAAAAAATTCTAAAATAAACTCCCCCGCGCCCACGTGTGTTGTCCTGTAATCTTGTTATATGTTATAGGCATTAACCCTATGTTTACCGTGTCCTATGCCGGAGGCATAATGAATCACTTTTGTGACATTTTTTTCTCTTCTATGTTCCTTATCCATGTGTTCAAAACTTTGTCTAGCCTCGTTTTGACTTACAGATACATCGTTTTTAATGGTTTAGCTCGAAGAGGAGTTATAGAGTAGTAAGAAGTAGGCATTTTTTGGCCTATTTACAGTGATATCACAAAAACTCAAGATGGGAAAATAAGGTTCTAATGAGAGAATTTAGTGGTTTATTCCTTTCCAGCTCTTTAAATGCATCCCCTGGATGTGTTTACAACAGAAATCTACTTTTTTTTTGTTTTTGCATATGTCTAACAGGTGCCTATTCTTACGCATTGTGATAGTTTTTTAATTATACCTGTTTCAAAAATAATTTTCACAGAAAATAACATACATATTCAGAAAGAGCATAAAAAATTGCACTAAATGAAAGTAATAGCTGTCAGAGAATGTTAAGGATGCATAGCTCAATATGCACTAGGAGTTTATGCCATGATGGTGCACTTCGACTGCAAAAACATGATGGTAAACGGAGGGTTGAAGTAATAACTTGCGTTCTGCTTTCAGCTTCGCCATGGCATTCGACCAAATAATGTCCGAGATCAAAGGCTAAAGCGGAACAGCTCCGCTTAAATGATTGGTTCAAAACATTCATTAGTGTCAATTTTGCTGCGCGTAATAAACATTTTTAGTGTGATAGCCTAAACGACAGTAGGTTAGGTACATAGGTACATACCACACCTGAGTGTGAGGGTATAGTGTAAACCCCCCGGGATTCAATTTTTAAAATTTTTCGTTTTTTTGCAAGTTTTTGATGCCAATGGATAGTGCTTGATGAGAAACGCTGAAAAATTGTTTTTTCGCCATACCACCATCTTTAGGGCCATTTTTTGACATTTGAAAAATATTGCACCTCCCAGAATTTCGGTGCTGCCCACGTATGATACATACGTGCCAATATGTAGGTAACGCAGGTATTACCTACGTACATACTCGTACCTACGAGTATTTTTCAGGAGGTTCCCCAGAGGAAGCTGAAGATTCTTGAAGTGAATTTAAAAGTACTAGAATATTAATATTTTAGCAGTGAAATTTTTCGTTTTTTGCAATTTTTGATGCCAGTGGATAGTGCTTGATGAGAAACGTTGAAAAATAGTTTTTCTGCCATACCATACCACTATTTTTAGGACCATTTTTTGACCTTTAAAAAATATTGCACACCCCTCCCCGGAATTCCGGTGTAACCCACCTATGGTGTATACATCCAAACCCCCAGGCCCATGTGTGTTACTAAAACCTAAAACTAAAATTGGAACATTTTTTGAGTCCCATCCATAGGTGGGCAGCATCGGAATTCTGAGGGGGGGGGTGCGAAAAAATATTTAAAGTCAAAAAATGGTCTCAAAAGTGGTCGTATGGCGAAAAAACACCATTTTTCGACGTTTCTCATCGAGCACTACCCGATGGCATCAAAAAATTGCTAAAAAGCAAAAAAAATTATTGAATTCTGGGGGGGCATGTCAACTTCTGAGGGGGATGTGAATACCCGCGCCCACGTGTGGTCCCATCTATCCCACCGCTGGCATAGAAAACTTTCCAGGCTCAGTGTGAATTACTTCCTAATACTGTAGTAGTCCAAAACTGTCGACCATAAATTAGCAGCGCTTGAATCTCAAAGTCCGAAATTTTTAAACTGTCGAAAAACAATTTGTCGGCGTTGCTCATCGAACTCTATCCGTTAGCAAAAGAATTGCAGAATTGAAGTTTCTGGGCTTTTTTTGGCAATTTTGCCGCATCAGACTCCCAGAGTCTGGTTGCTTTACTAGCCATGCACCCTTCAGACCTCGATCAAGACCCCACGCCTGTGTGCTGTCAAACCCCAGTGCATTGCAGATACATAATACAAGATAGTCTTTTGTTAGGCGTCTTGTATTAATTCATGGTTCAGTAAAGAACTTCGAAGAAGTTCTATAGAAGTTCTATAGACGTTCGATAAAGAACTTCAAATAAGTTCTATAGAAGTTATATGGAAGACTGTCAAACTTCAAAGAAGTTATATAGAAGTTCGATAAAGAACTTCGTAAGTTCTATAGAAGTTCTATAGAAGTTCGATAAAGAACTTCAAAGAAGTTCTATGGAAGACTGTCGAACTTCGAAGAAGTTCTATAGAAGTTCGATAAATAACTTTGATCGAAGTTCTATAGAAGACTGTCGAACTTGGATAAGACGCTAATTGAAGTTCGATAAATTTTTAATAGAACTTCGATAGAATGCACATCGAAGTTCGTCTAACTTCGAGACAAAGTGCTGCAAATTTTGAATAGAACTTCGATGTTCTGCAAATCGAAGTTCGGCCTAAGTTCGACAAACCTCTTTTTGAACTTCGATAGTGAGCAAATCGAAGTTCGACAGATCTTTTATAGAACTTCAAGTCGGAGTTCAAAGAGACCAAAAAATGAGGTCATAGAACTTTGAGTGAGCAAATAGCAAGGGTCATTTAAATTTTAATAGGTACCTAAGTACCTATACATATGTAGCTCCTAATACATGCTTCCTTATTGGATAATAACCTTGAATTGTATTGATTTTCGGTATCCCATTTCCGAGTCATGTGAAACAGACTATAATTAATGCATGCGCCTACATAATTTATGCTCATCTTTATTGGCGATGACATGACCTTGCACTCATCTGTTTAGCGACCCAAAGACGTTTTTCTATACGCACCTTCAAAACGTTCTCGCTAGAAAAAGATCTACGACTTGACTTGATTGACATTTGGAAATCCAGAAAGATGTTTAATTACAAGAAATGGAATAAGGCAAAGCTTTTTTGCAAGCATAAATCGATAAAATCAAAGCTCACGCTTATGTTTAATCGAGGATTTTTAATCTAAAATATAATTTTGTCATTTTCAACCAAAGTTTACAGCTATAAACAAAGCAGCACAATTGCGATTTAAATTCTAAAATAGATGAGCGATATTTTTCCAATTTATAACGCTGGTTCGAAAGAAGCAGCTCTTTTCTAATATTTAGTCTTAGCTTAATTTTATGACCCCTCAAAAAATGTAAGTTCGAAAACATCAATTTTAAAGTTTTACGGCCATTTTAATTTTAAAAAATTGTTTTTACGCGGCATATTATATTTAAAAAATGTAATAACTTTGAAATTAGTATTGAAATTTTAATTTTAAATGCCTTTTAAAATATTAACAATTTTTTAAATGAAGATGAAAACAACTGTGTAGGTATAGTCGGTTTGATGCAAGTTCGGTCGTTTTAAAACTATTTCCGGCACTGGCAGATTGCGATCATAGCATTTATCTGATCTGATGTATAATTATCGTGAACCTCGGCTTTGTGTCGATTAAAATTCTTAGAATTTATGCACGAAGTTATTAATGAAACAGATTGGGTACAGTTTACGAAGCTGACATGCGCTATGCAGTAAGAAATATGCATAGTTATAGATAATTAATGAGTACAGCTTTTTTGCACATTAAGTAATATGTAATTCGGCTCTTTACTGTGTGTATGCGACGCTAAAAGCAGCATGTAGGGATCGCACATTATGCTATATATCATTCCCAGCACACCTGGGCGTGGGGTTTGAGGGGTATGCACTCCCCCAGAAACCAAAATACCCCCCAGAACATCAAAATACCGTTCTGATGTCCAATGGATAGTGCTTGATGAGAAACGTCAAAAAATGGTGTTTTTATCGCCATACCACCATTTTTAAGGCCATTTTTCGACCTCCAAAAAAATCTTGCACCCCCCCAGAATTTTCTTGCTGCCCACGTATGATTCCCAGTGCTTAAACTCGTTCGTGCCTAATAATGGGGTTGAGGTTGGCTGCTTTGACAGAAATCTATCCTACTGTAGTTCCACGTATTTGAGGACGAGGTCAACATCACAAACCTACATACATGTACGAGTATATGTACGCACTCCATGCAGGAGTACGTATGTACGCACTCCGTGCAGGCAGGCCGCTAATAAGGCATAAATTGTTTCATCCTGAGTGGAGAAAAAAATCTGTTTTTCTTCCTCATAACGTAGTATGGTGGCAGGGCCTAAAGGTAAAGTCTACAAAACGGAGTTCCGGAATGAAATTGGGAAACTTTATTCAGGTAGCCAATTCTAATCAATTGACTGAATTAGAAAAAGGATGGGTATACATTATGCGAGATAATCAAAAACAAGATGGAAAAATCAAATTTTTATTTCATTGTTTCGTGAACTTGGCGAAATTAAATTGAAATAAAAGAAAGTCAGCACTCAAGAAAGTGTAGGCTGAAAATTTTTCGATATACATAGGTGCCTGATTTTCGTTTTTTTGACAAATGTCCTCAATTTAAAAACAACTTTAGAATAAATATGTCTTTACAGAATAATTATGTTGAGTTTTTTACAATCAAATACAATTAACAACCATTTTCACTGTTTTAACAAGTGGTTTGAACCTTTAATGGTTTGCTTTATGATTTTCGGAGTTTTATCAATCAGTAAAAATTGTTCAATGAAACACATTACGTCGACATGGATGCATTAAATGAATGAGGACATCGGCTAATTGGCCTGACTACGAATACAAATGCCCGTTCGTTAGATTGGGTTCCTAGAAAATATCGATTCTTGCCTTTAATATGAAAATTTTTACCTGCGCGTAGGTCGGACAGACTGTGTGTTTTGTCCGTTTGACCATCAGTATAGCATCTTGCTTTAAATAAGCATTGCCTACACATGCCACGATGACATGTCCAATGACCCCTGCCCTATCGTGATGTCCTTTCTACTCGCCATTGTTTGAATTAACTCATAAATCAACTCAAGCGCACATTCATGATTTGCTATACAGTGTAATACTAGCGAACGAGATGTCGCCATACCTGGGCATGGCGGGTTTTGGGGTATGCGTATGCACCCTCAGAAGGTATGCGTATGCACCCCCAGAAATCAAATCTGGGGGTGCACGGTATGTGGCCACCTCCAGAATTCAATTTTTGAAAATTTTTTTCGTTTTTTTCCGCAATCTTTTTGTGGCCAATGGATAGTGCTCGATGAGAAACGTGTTTTTTCGTCATAACACCATACCTGGGCGTGGGGCGGTGGGTAAAGAAGGGGGTATGCATTCCCCCAGAAACCAAAGTACCCCAGAATTCAATTTTTGATTTTTTTGTTTTTTTTTCCGCTATTTTGTGATGCCAATGGATAGTACTTGATGAGAAACGTTGAAAAATGGTGTTTTTTCGCAATACCATGCACCCCCAGATTTTTTTGGCCTTTGAAAAATCTTGCATTCCCCCACCAGAACTTTGGTGCCGCCCATACCTGGGAGTGGAGGGGGATTTAGGAGGTATGCACCCCCGATAAACCAAAACACCTCTCCCGAATTCGATTTTTGAAATTTTTTTGTCTCTTTCACAAGTTTTTGATGTTAATGGATAGTTCTCGATAAGAAACGTTGAAAATTGTTTTTCCCCGCCATATCATTATTTTCAAGGCCATTTTTTGACCTTTGAAAAAATCTTGCACCCCACCCCCTCCCAGAACTTTGGTGGCGCCCACCCATGGTGGTCGCCACACATAACGAAAAATAAAATTAATATGGACATTCAAGTCTAAACATTTTCAATCAGATGCAAGAGCTTCAAAACGCGATTGTGATCTAGAATTTATAATTCCAACCACATATTTAGAAATGGATTTTAATCTGATATCAGAAGTCCAGACTTAACACTAATGAACTAAATACTTAAGTTAGCTTTTAAAAACAATATTTTTTCAAATTTTACGCGCCTAAAATTAAAATTTCAATATAAAGTATAGAGTTATTACATTTTTCATAATATACGTACAAAAACAATTTTTTGAAATTAAAATTTTTGTAAAATTTCAAAATTTTTTGAACTTAAAACATTTTTGAGGGATCATAAAATTAAGCTAAGACTAGATATTAGAAAAGAGCTCTTTCATTCGAACCAGCGTTATAAATTGGAAAAATATCGCTCATCTAATTTTAGAATTTAAATCGCAATTGTATTGCTTTGTTTATACCTGTAAAGTTTGGTTGAAAATGACAAAATTAAATTTCAGATTAGAAATCCTTGATTAAACAGAAGCGTGAGCTTTGATTTTAACGATTTATGCTTGCAAAAAAGCTTTGCCTTATTCCATTTCTTGCAATCAAACATCTTTCTGGATTTCCAAATGTAAATAAAGTCAAGTCAGCGAGGACGTTTTGAAGGTGCGTATAGAAAAACGTCTATGGGTCGCTAAAGAGATGAGTGCAAGATCATGCTATCGCCAATAAAGATGAGCATAAATTATGCAGGCGCATGCATTAATTATAGTCTGTTTCACATGACTCGGAAATGGGATATCGAAAATCAATACAATTCAAGGTTATTATTCAACAAGGAAGCATGTATTAGGAGCTATGTATAGGTACTTAGGTACCTATTAAAATTTAAATGACCCTTGCTATTTGCTCACTCAAAGTTCTATGACCTCATTTTTTGGTCTCTTTGAACTCCGACTTGAAGTTCTATAAAAGATCTGTCGAACTTCGATTTGCTCACTATCGAAGTTCTATAACAGGTTTGTCGAACTTAGGCCGAACTTCGATTTGCACAACATCGAAGTTCTATTGAAGATTTGCAGCACTTCGTCTCGAAGTTAGAAGAACTTTGATGTGCATTCTATCGAAGTTCTATTAAAAATTTATCTTACTCCGATTAGCGTGTTATCGAACTTCGACAGTCTTCTATAGAACTTCGATCAAAGTTATTAAAAAAACTTCTATATAACTTCTTCTAAGTTCTTTATCGAACTTCTATAGAACTTCTTCGACGCTACTTTATCGAACTTCTATAGAACTTCTTCGGAGTTCTTTATCGAACGTCGATAGAACTTCTTCGAAGTTCGACAGTCTTCCATAGAACTTCTGTAGAACTTCTTTGAAGTTCTTTATCGAACTTCTATAGAACTTCTTCGAAGTTCTTTATCGAACTTCTATAGAACTTCTTTGAAGTTCTTTACTGAACCATGAATTAATACAAGACGCCTTATAGGTAGGTACTCGTTGTATGCATAGATGGACAGCAGCCAAGCTCTGGGGGTTCCGACGGGGCCAAATTGCCAAAAATAGCACCATAATTCAATTCAGGGTACTAGGGTCCACCGGAGTATGCACCATACGTGGGCAGTTAGAAAATTCTGAGGGGGTGCAATATTTTTCAAAGGTCAAAAAATAGCCTTAAAAAAGTGGTATAGCGAAAAAGCACCATTTTTCAACGTTTCTTATCGATAGTGATGTAAAAGATCATCTGGATCTGATCTGTTTATCCAGATTCAGATCCAGATCCAGATCATCTGGATCTGGATCTGGTTATTTTCTGATCTGGTTATCTGATCTGGATCTGGATCTGCCAGAAAATCAGAACCCAATCTTTATCTGGATCTGGATCTGTTGAGTCAAATTATATCTGTTTAAACAGATCAGAAATTTATTTTGGCACGATGATACTCTTTCTGTTTTACTATTCACTGTAGGCAGGTCATCTAATTAGTTGTAACCTTACATGCACGGATTGTATCTCAACATCCCCACCAGTCTCCAACAGCCCCACCGTCCCAACAGCCCCACCATCCCAACAGCCCCACCAATAATCCTGACAGCCCCACTAGTCCTAACAGCCCCACCATCCCAACAACCCAACCAATAATCCCTACAGCCACACCAATCCCATTAGCCCCACCAATCCCAACGGCCATACAAATCCCAACAGTCCCACCGTCCCAACAACCCCACCATTCCAACAGCCCCACCGTCTTAACAGCCCCACCAGTCCCACGAGCCCCATCAATCCCTAGCATTCCCACCGTTCCAGCAGTCCTACCGTTCCAACAGTCGCACTGTCCTAAGCACACATTAGCGTGAGGGGACGGGATGTTTAGAGTTTAACCCCCCAACCCGAAATTCTGGAAATCCCCCAAATTATGTTAGACCCCAGAATTCTATTTTTAGCACATTTTTTGGTCACTTCAACCCACCAGACCCAAAGAATTTGTTCGCTGCCAATGTTGTTTTCAACTGCCTCACCGTTATAATCATAGATGCACAGCACGACCGGTCTGGAGAATGAGTTTTCAGCCAAAAATTGACCTCAAAACTGGTATGAATGTTAAAATAGCGTTAAAACTACGCTAATCCACATTTTCTGGCTATTTTGAAGCAGATTAGCATGAAAGTTTTGATTTTCATTTAATTTTAACACTTATCTTTCCTTTTTTCACTAGAATCTTTTTCATTTTTTTCTGGCAGTGCAGAGTAGACCATAATGAGCAGGAATCCAATCTTGCAAGTTGACTTGAATGAGGCAAAATCCTAGATTGCGCACAAATGCTGAGGCTTCAATTGTGGAAGGTCTACCAGTTTCTCAGGTAGACTTATTCTAAAAATGTAAACCTGCACACTCGTTTATGGTCTTGATGGAATATACGAATTCGGAAAACAATCAAAAAAATATCTTTCATACAAAAATTAGTATTGCCTGATTATATTATATTGTATAATAGCAATTGCAGTAATGGTGAGGCTGCTGGGATTACTGGTAGGGCTGCTGGGACGGTGGGGCTGTTGGGATTGGTAGGGCTGTTGGGATTATTGGTGGGCTGTTGGAATGGTGGGGCTGTTGGGACTGGTGGGGCTGTTGAGACGGGTGGGACTGCTGGGATTTTCGGTGGGGCTGTTGAAACGGTGGGGCTGTTGGGACTGGTGGGGCTGTTGGGACTGGTGGGGTTGTTGGGACTGGTGGGGCTGTTGGGACTGGTTGGGCTGTTGATACATCACCATACGTGGGCAGCAAGAAAATTCTGAGGGAAGGGGGGTGCAAGATTTTTCAAAGGTCAAAAAATTGCCTTTAAAATGGTGGTATGGCGGAAAAACAACATTTTTCGATGTTTCTTATCGAGCACTATCCATTGGCATCAAAAAATTGCGAAAAAAACGAAAAAAAATTAAAATTGAATTCTGGGGAGGTATTTTGATTTCTGGGGGTATTTTGTTTTTTCGAGGGGGTGCATACACCCAAACCAGTGATCGACCGGGCTCAAAAATACCGGGCCCGGTCCCGGGCCTGGACCCGGGCTTTGCTGCCGGGCTTGGTACCGGGCCCGGGCTCATATACTAACAACATGCCTTGCTTCCAATATAATGCTATGCATAAGATACATATTTAGACCGATTTTACATTTGTTATTTGTCAAACGCAAGGCTTACTGCTGTATCAAGAAGATTTTTGAATCCTAGCTGTGTTAATTATTCAATCTTTCTAAAAATAAATTAAGTAGTTAGCAAGGATTTTGGTAGCATTATTCAAGCAAGAACAACGTTTTTAATACAATAGCGCGCTATTCCATTATTAAAATGCACGTGCAACTAAACACGGTTTGAAAGAGCACACGGTTTCATGTAGATATTTAAAGGAAATTGAGCATTAAATTTATGCATTCAGACATAACAGCGACTATGATATGGTCGGATAGAAGATATGCTGTTTAGATTTTAGAACTCAAACTATAGCGTACATTGACGTCAATTAAAATTGTGTAGTGTATAGGATAGGACACGTACTGAAGCCATAGGCGTAGCCAGGGGGCGTTGGGAGCATATGCCCCCCCAGAAATTTTTCAGAAATTTTGTTGATTTTTCGAGTGTTATAATTGTGACCAGAAAATTGAGTTCAAAAAGGCAAAAACGTCAAAAATTTTCCGGCGCTTCGCGCCGAGTCTTTATTATTTTTATTGTTGCTTTGTTTGTCTTTCTTTACAAGGACAGGACACATAATCCTATTTTAAATGAAAGGAATGGCCAAATTTTCTTATGTTTTTGCGCATTTTCTGTTTTCTGAATTATATCTTGTTAATAAGAAGGCCACAAATGGGCCTGAAAACGATAAGAACAAAATTGTCATTGATACATCTTTTTTATATCTTATTGGCAGCACCCTTTGCTGAGCTTTATACTTAGCAGAGGTCGTAAAGCGCATTTCAGCTCAGAAATCTTGTACAATGTAGGACTTCATCCATTTTAAGTGTTTTGGGCTTAATTTAGAACCGAGATTTGGCCGATTTTGCGAAAATTTTAGCGATAGTATTTAACATTAAAATGCTTTTTTTACAAAATTTTCTAGGGGGCGATTGAGCGCGCCACCGCAGCCCCCCCCCCGCCGTAAAATCTCGTTGTACGTGTGCAGCGAGAGTTTTGGGAGTACGAAAAGGAAAAAGGGTTCGCCGAAATTAATTTGTCTGTTCTGTATGATTTTAGCGGTACAAATTGTGTTTAAAGAGCTAAAACGTCAAAATTTTTTGGCGCTTTATAAAGTTGTCAATTAAAGCTGTTGTAATAATTTTTACATTTTTCATGCCTCAATTTCATGCCCATTGGTAAAAGTCTAAACTTGTGAGTTTTTACTTTTTAAGCTATTTTTACTTATATCATTTTTATGTAAATCTTTCTTTTTGTAAAGCTTCAGCATTGCGTTTAATAGCCTAAATCAGGCAAAATAACACAGAATATTAGTATTCACAGGCTACAAAATGTTAAGGACAGTAAAAGATTACTAAATTCCTTGGTGCTTTGCGCCTCTTATGATTTCCGAACTGTTTGTCAATAGACCGTAAATTCTACATGAAAACGGTAAAAATTTCAAGAATTTCCGGCGTTTCGCGCTGATTAACATTTTTGTATTTCTGATTGTCAGAAACCCATAAATTAGCTAGGCTACACTACTAAAGGTCGAAAAACTCAATTTTATTATAGGTACATAACTTACTAATATTCAATGCAAAATTAGTCATAAAAATTTTTTTGTGTATGCCCCCTCGAACCAAAATCCTGGCTACGCCTCTGATTGAAGCGTTGTATAGAAGATGAATGCACATATGAAGTTGACAAGTAAATGATAAAATGCAGGTGGGCAGAAGTAAGGCAAATGGATTTAAATAGAATCACAGGCTAGCAAATTCGTAAGAAATACGGACAAGAGCTGAAATAGTAACCATCTAAAATATTAACGATAATTATTGGAGGCCCGGTTGAGGCCCGGTGGTTTTCAGCCGGGCCCGGGCCCGGCCTGCTACGACCGGCCGGGCCCGGGTACCCGGTCGATCACTGCCCCAAACCCCCCACTCCCAGGTGTGGACATCACCCATGCACGCGGGGGTGGCGGGAGGGATCTGCTGGGGATTTTGACCCCCTCCCCTTAGAATGGCCAAGAAGTGCTGCTGACCCCCCATAATTTTTTTCGGTTTTAGAAAAATTTTTAAAGCTCTGAGCTCTGCAGAAAAGTAACTCAAAGGATAAAGATGTATTGAAGCTTGTTTTTTCACATAAATTATCATCAGAATTGACCTTTGAGAGACTTTTTCCCTAAAAATAAGAAAATTTTGACATTTTTTCGAAAAATTTTTTTTATAAAAGTTGTTTCAGTGGATGCGTGACATCGAGAAACATCTAAAAACCATGTTTTTAGTGCCCATGGGCCATTTTTATCGCTTCTTCTGATGTTTGAAAAAAAATTTGACCTTGACCCCCCAGAATTTCTATGCTGTACAGTACATATATAGTTTTAGTAGGTGCATCTGTCATTTTTCATGAATTTTAACAGCGTTTTTCTTTGTTGAATTGAAATCAAGCAGCTTTCTTCATAGTATTGCATTTTGTGTTGTTAGGTAATGTATCGTGTTATTTGACAGTGATATCCCTCTATCATTTCTTTCTTACAAGCAATCGAAAGAAGCATTTGTTTCTCCTATTTAACCACAATGTTGCCAAATTCCAGACATCTCACATTCTGTGAAAATTTAATGCCGTTTTGTTTATAAAGTTGTCAATTAAAGCTGTTGTAATAATTTTTACATTTTTCATGCCTCAATTTCATGCCCATTGGTGGAAGTCTAAATTTGTGAGTTTTTACTTTTTAAGCTATTTTTACTTATATCATTTTTATGTAAATGCTCTAAAATGCAAATTTTTCTCGGCTCTGCCCCCGACCCCTCTAGGGACTGTTATATTAGTCCTGCCACCCGAGACCCCCCAATCCATGTGGGCTTGGGCGCTTTATGCACTGCTTTTTAGCAATACAAATTGCTGCACAAAAAATATTTTTATCTGGATCTGGATCTGTATCTGGATCTTTTAAATTTTGATCTGGCAAAACGATCTGGATCTGGATCTGGTTATTTTCTGATCTGGTTATCTGATCTGGATCTGGATCTGCCAGAAAATCTGAGCCCGATCTTTATCTGGATCTGGATCTGGGTAAAAATCTGGATCTTTTACATCACTACTTATCGAGCACTATTGGCATCAGAAAAATTTCAAAAATTGAATTTGGGGGGGGTATTTTGGTTTCCGCCACGCCCAGGTGTGGTATGCACCCCCGAGAAACCAGAATACCCCCAGAATTCAATTTTTGAAATTTTTTTTTGTTTTTTTCGAAATGGAGTTTCTTCGCCATACAACCATTTTAAGGTCATTTTTTAAGCTTTGAAAAAATCTCGGCCCCAATAACTTTGGTGGCGTCCACCTATGCCAGAGACCCCCACGTCCATGCAAGCTTGTATGCACCTACATAAAGCCAGACTGCACAATACGTTTGTTAGTGACCAACATCAAAATGACGATATTTGTAAAATCGAATAAATCTAAACAATCAAGCGGAATCGAAGTAACGCGGAACTAATAAAGGAACAATATCGCGTAATCAAACGACAATTCGATTAAGTATACGTAAAGAACGTATCTTAGAGCAATACAAAATATATAGGAGGATGGATCATATTCATTTTTGCGTTTTAACTTTGAGAGCAACTGTGAATTTTTTACGAAATTTCAAATCTCAAATCTAGCGCCTATTTCAATGTGCCTAAAATTTTAAAAATTTGTCAAAAAATCTAATTTGGTTGCTAAACAAGTGAAAATTTGCGCAACGAACGAACGCTGAACCCGCCTGCAATTAGTGCGCGCTCTAATCATTTTAAAAATTCCATAGTATGCCAAAGCAGACGCGCACCGAACGATTTTTAGTAGCTTTTTGCATCAATTCGCCGGAGAAATTTCAAAATTATAATTAAGAATTATTCCCATTCGGTCGTAGCTGGGGGTTTTGAGGTCAAATCGTACAGCACGCGCGATATCATTGGCACGTCGGCCAAAACTTTCTGCACAATTAATTCGAGGACCTGAAACAAGGCTAAATTATAATATTGCGTAAGTGATCCATACATGTACATAATAGCTCGAAATTATAGCTAAGAGTCCTCGGCCATTTTAAGGAGGGTGTACATGAAATGATCTCAAATTTTTGGCCAAAAGAGCCTCGAAAAACGGCGGCAAATTCATTTTTTCCAAAACGTCGGGAGGAGGGGGCAGTGATCGACCGGGTAACCGGGGACAGCTGGTCGGAGAAGGCCCGGTTCCGGCTGAAAAGGACCCGGACCTAATTAATAACAAAGTTATAGGACTTCCAGAAGTTAATATGTTCGAATGTACCATCACATCAGCAACATTGGTCTCTGAAAATGGATTAGAACTGCTAGTGCGGACCATATGTAGGTAGCACCAAAATTCTGAAGGGGGTGCCTTTAAAAGGTAAAAAATGGTCTTAAAAACGGTAATATAACGAAAAAAACTATTTTTCATCAATGTTTCTCATCGAGCACTATCCATTGGCATCAAAAATTGCGAAAGAAGAAGAAAACTTCAAAAATTGATTTCTGGGGGTATTCTAGTCTCTGAGGGGGTATCCGGCCTTCTAAGGGGGTGCATATCACTAGTGTTGTAAAAGATCTTTATCTTTATCTTTTAGCAAGATAAAGATAAAGATAAAGATATATTTATCTTTACCTTGACGAATTTTATCTTATCTTTATCTTTTGGAAAAATCACAGGCTATCTTTATCTTTATCCTTATCTTTTTGATAGGAATTTATCTTGCAAAAAAGATAAAGTATGTACATAAGTTAGCATGTAATCCAAAATGCAGGTTTGACGTGAAATACATTTAGGAGCATTCAAGTTTTACTGATGCGAGAAAATAAAATGATTGTTCAAACCCTATGGCGTGCGGCCCAAACTAATGCCTGTATATCAACATAGGTAAGCGGAAGTGATGCCAATCTAAGCGGGAGTACTACTACTAGCACCCACGTTAATCTAAGTCCAAGCCTTGGGAACATAGAGAAGTTTGAAAAAATCAATAACTGTTGCGACAATACTTTGTACAGGCGCACAGAGCAGGGTTTTGATGCTTGTGAAAAGATAGAAGTGACTTGCTGTCTGCCAGTAGTAGTAGTACATGGGTCGGTCAGATATCGCGGGCGAAGCCCCAAATCTACATTTATGTGTGCTTAATGCCTATCACCTCTTTGATCTCAGGTGTAAAAATTAGGGCATTCAGTTGGCAGCTTTACATAACCCACTCTCGTTTATTGCACTTCACAAACATCATTCTCCTGGGTACAGGCGACCATATTTACATATGTACACTTTATCTTTTTGGTTCCTTTATCTTGCAAATTATCTATATCTTTATCTATCTTAATTTTTATCTTTATCTTTATCTTCTTAATTTTAAAATGTCAACTTTATCTTTATCTTTTATCTTGCAAAAAATCCTTATCTTTTACAACACTACATATCACCAACCCCCACGCCCACGAGTGTTGCGGACTGTTTTGGGCCTTCCTTTACTCATCTGATCATCGAAATATCCTCCTAGCTCTATACATCGAGTTCATATTTACTTTTTATTCCAGCATTTCTGTGTTTTTGTGCGTCATTTCACCATGAATTAGGTGTTGGCACTGCAAAGGTTTATAACCTTTGAGTTTATAACCTTTGAGTTTCCAACCAGTCGCGGAAATCATAATAAATCTTAAATCTTAGAAATCAGCTAGGATTTAAGATTCATTATAATTACATAGTTGAGACTTCTGTCACACACAATTACAAACTAGAATCATTTTAGGACATCTATTACTCAATTTTGTAGCTAGCCATATTCTCACGTTTCTTGCCCTTGAACATACATTGAAAGCATACCTGGGCGTGGGGGCAGGTTTGGGGGTATGCACCCTCGAGAAACCAAAATACCCCAGAATTCAATTTATGAAAAATTCAATTTATGAAAATTTGTTTTTGTTTTTTTTTCGCAATTTTTTGAGGCCAATGGATAGTGCTCGATGAGAAACGTTGAAAAATGGTGTTTCTTTGTCATACCACCATATTTAAGGCCAGTTTTCGACCTTTGAAAAATCTTGCACCTCCCAGAATTTTGGTGCTGCCCACGTATGATTGCAAGTACTTTGTACTTTACAGAATTGTGCTGACCGCAGGCGTCAGTGGATCTATAATTTGTTAGAATATCAAGTCGAACTTACATATGGGATGCAGCAGGAACAAGCTGATTTAACGCGTGCGTAATATTTAGTTTGCCTTTTTATGATAATGTAACATGAAACAGCGCTTGAAAATTCGAAAGGTCCAAGCAAAGAACGCTAGAATCACTAAAATTAAGTTGCTAGATTCTTTTTAATCATGCACTTAGAATAAGATAAATGACTTTGCTGAGAAATGAATAGGCGCAAAGCGCCCAAAATTTTTATAAGTAATAGTGATGACCATACGTGGGCAGCAAGAAATATCTGGGGGGCAAGATTTTTTTGAAGGTCAAAAAATGGCCTTAAAAATGGTAGTATGCTGATAAAAACACCATTTTTCGACGTTTCTCATCAAGCACTATCCATTGGCATCAAAAAATTGCGAAAAAAGCGAAAAATTTTCAAAAATTGAATTCTGGGGGGGTATTTTTATTTCTGGGGGTATTTTGGTTTCTGGGGGTGCATACCCCACCGCCCAGGTGTGGTGATGACTGTGGAAACCGAAGCTGCTTGCTTGTGTCAAAAATACTGCTTATGAAAAATGAATTTAATTATTCTTTAAGCTGCAATCGAGGTCATGGATGGTGAAAATGATCGGGATCCCTTTAACTTATATTTAATTTAAAATTTTGAATGTATTTTTGTCTTAATGCATCTGTCTTAACTAAGTACATATATTATTTATCGACGTTTATACTAATTATACACATATTTATAGAGGCTATACGTAAACATATCGTAAGACCTTAATAAATACCTCTGTTAGGTATATACATATCTATAAATGTATATCCTTAAGCATGTACGCACGGGCCCGGTTTGTTTGAGCCCAGTCGATCACTGGGGAGAGGGCACGCAAGAGCATGGGGGTGGGGTGTCACCCCCTGAGCTTTGAAAAACTGATAGCTATACAGCAACTTCGGCCGAAAAGCTGATAGCTATACATCGATTTTGGCCGAAAAACTATTGCTATATAGCCTTTTTTGGGCTTAGAAAATTAGCTATATAGCCTTTTTGGGCTCAGAAAAGCAGCTATATCGTCATTTTTCAGCTCAGAAATTCTATTAGTTGTCTTTTCTGAGTTTTGAAAGGATATATATGTAGCTATTATACCGACTCCAAAAAGAGCCAAATAGATATTTTTAGTCCAAACAGGCTATATAACTATGTTAGTGAGTTCAAATAGACTATTTATTTGCTGAACAGGCTCAAAAACGATTGTTTTTTAGCAATACCATCGTTTTTCGCTATAGAACTATTTCTTACAAAGCACACAGCTATCTATCGATTTTTGGTTTTCACCTCCCTCAAAGTCTGACCTTGCGCACTTATATGAGGGGATCAAAAATTTTCTGGCTTTGGGGAGATGGAAAGACAAAAGAAAGAAAAAGAAAGACGAAAGACGACCCCTATCCCCTTTTACATGATGACGATATGATGGCGGGCGATATTAAAAATCTGGACGGCATTCAACAAGACAAACAAAAATCCATATCTTATGACCAGCAAGCACGTAGCTGACCGTCGTATTTTGGAGGGGGAAACACCAATTTGGGGGGTCCGGGGTCCAAAAAGGCCGAAAATAGCAAAAAATACCGTTTAAAAAGTCCTATTTTTTCAGTTTTTTCTGAATTTGGGGGGGGGGGTGAAAATATTTTCAAAGGTCAAAAAATGGTCTTAAAAGTGGTCGTATGGCGAAAAAACATCATTTTTTGACGTTTCTCATCGAGCACTATCCAATGGCATCAAAAAATTGCTAAAAGAGAAAAAAATTTTCAAAATTTGAATTCTGGGGGGGGGTATTTTGATTTCTGGGGGGGTATTACCCCCCACGCCCATGTGTGGTCCGGACCCCCCATTCTCACCCAGAGCTACGTGCCTGATGACCAGACCTACACACAAAGGGAATTCTGGTGGAGGTAAAACCAAAAATTTTTCTAAAGTGCCTTTTTGGACTGAAAAACGGCGAATACGCGTCAAGAACATCATTTCTAGCATTTCTGACGATGCACTATCTTTCTAGAACGCAAAAACAAAAGAATTATGCCTACTATGTAGTTTTTAACGCCGAATTTAATGGTCAACTTGTTTCACGAAAACGAGTATGAAAAAAATTTCTTAAAAAATTCCAATTGTAAACCAAACATTGTCAAAAAGAGATTAAATGGCACAAATAACCGAAAAATTCTTATTTTTTGAGGGAATCGACAGCTAAATACGCTTAAAACAACACCTTCTCGAATTCTGAGGGGAGGGAGGTTCAGAGGGTGAAAAATTTCTGGGGGGGGGGTGAAACCTTCCTATGGGGTAAACTCCATACATGGACAGCAGCCAATCTTCTGGAGGGGGCTGGGTCTGGGTGGTGGGAAACCGGCGAAAATACTAAAAAAAGCCTAAAATTCAGTTCTGGGGGTCTGTCGATTTTAACTTCTAAAGGATTGTCGGAGGGGGGTCTAAACCCCCCAAAGCCTCAACCACACCCCTATGTTATGTGCTAGACCCCCAAGGCCATGTATGTTTATGACAAACTCAGGACTTACAATAAGCTATAACAAAGACCTTTATTTTACATGAGCGTGGGGCTTCAAGGCTCAATCCGCATGGCCAAAATATGACTAAGCCCGCAAGATTAACCCATTCCAGAATTCATTCAATTTTCCGAATTCCCTTGATTTTACCCCCCAATTATTTGCATTCTTGTGAATAGAGCTCGAAGGTAGTAGTTGAAAAATAATGCTTTTGAAGTAATGTTTGCGAATCCCGAAATTTGAGCACCAAAATCCTGGGATGGGGTTTTTTCAAAGGTCAAAAAATGGTCTTAAAAATGATGGTATGGCGAAAAACACCATTTTTCAACGTTTCGCATGGAGCACCATCCATTGGCATCAAAAAATTGCGAAAAAACAAAAAAATTCAAAAATTGAATTCTGGGTAGGGAGTTTTAGTTTCTAGGGGGAGGGGGTATTCGGCCTTCTGAGGAGGATGGGTTGCTTACCCCAACCCCCACGCTCAAGTGTGGTCTGGGGTCTGGCTGGATCCCGAAAATCTGAAAAACCCCCGAAAAATCGGTAGACTCCCTAAAACACTCGCGCTTATGCTCACATTGATGGGTAAATGTAATCCCGGTACAGCGGCAACGCCTGTCATAAAATCCTTGGTCACAAAGGGCCTCAAGCAAACTGAATGTTGAACGCTAGGTTGCTCCGTGTTAAAAGGTTGCCGGTCGAAATGCACCGGCAAAAGAACGACTGGCAACTGAAAATAATGCCGAAAAATAAAATAAATTTTAATTCCTAGATTTTTTAAAATTATAAAGCATAAATTGTTGAGCTTTCCGACCGAAAAATAGTATTTAGTACTTTTAAAGTCTGAAATAAAAGAAAATGCGTTTTTTCGACTTTCGATCGAAAATTGGGCTTGTGCTAAGCCAAAAACCAACAAAAATATCAAAAAATCTGCACATTTAAAGGTCAACAAAGCCTTTAATTCCATAATCTTTGAATATCGATTATTCAATATATTGAACACCAGATTTTCCAGCTAAATTACCAACTTTTTACTAGTTTTGAAGTTCACAAACTAGAAGATCCGACTAATGCCAGAATTTTTGAACCAGAATTTTCTTTGCAATTCAAAATAAAAAATTCTTGAACATGAGATGATGATTTCGTTTCCACTTGAATTTCCATAAAAAGCCACGCAGAATTGGATAAATTTTTTTGGTTTTTTCCACAATTTCATGGTAAGAATGAATAGAGCTTGATGAGCAACGTCGAAAAATAGTGCTGCCTACCCTATGACCAATTTTTGCCGTTGAAAAATTTTGAATCCATATTTGGATACAATGCCCTTGTATACACAAGTGGGTGTTAAGGGGGGTTGGGGTATCCTGCCACCCCAGAAGGCCTACCCTCCCCCCAAAATTTAATTTTGATTTTTTTATTTTTTCGCAATTTTTTCATACCAATGGATAGTGCTCGATGAGAAACAAAAATGGCGTTTTTTGCCATACCACCATTTTAAGACCATTTTTTGATTTTTGAAAAAGCTTGCTTACACCCCCCCCAGAATTTTAGTGCTGCCCACTTATGCTTCTATATCTGAATTTAGATACATTGTATGTATGTACATATTTCATTAGGTTAAGGCTCGTACAAAGATTTTCGAGCCATCTTTGTACAATGTACAAAGACTTTTTGGGGCAAAGTAATGATAATTTTAACGTTTTTTGGAGTATTTTTTAGCAAAATTTCTAAAATTTTCGGCGCTTCGCGCCGAGTATCATAATTACATTCTATTTAGCTCCAAGCGCGGGCATTTAACACTCCAAAATCTATCTGTGGGCATCTTTGTACAGATTGAAGCATCTTTTACATCTATTTCCACTGTTTTATAAAGATTTTATGCAGAAAAAGAACTATTAAACAACTTTGCACTGTTTTATGCCGTTTGAAGATAAAATTGACTCTTTTATCTTTGCGTTGCATTAAATTCATAAGCAAATTGGTGACTATTATGAGATTCAGTCAGCACATTGCAACCGCTTATTATTTATAATTGTGTAACACAAGTCATTTTAACTTACTGATTAACCACGCATAAAATTGAATTTTTTGTAAAATTTTTCCAAAAATCTTTTCACCCCACCCAAATTTCACCTCTGCCGCAGAATTCGCTATTTTCCACAAAATTCGTACAAAAAGTACTGTTTTAAGCGTTTTTAGCTATCTGCTCGCTCAAAAGTGTCTAATTTTACGGCACTTCGCGTCAGACACTTATTTTTGACGATATTATGTTCAATTTATTCGGATTTTTTTGATACTTCTCAAAATATTCTTACGCTTCTACGTTCTAGAAAGAGAGAGAGCATCGTCAGAAACGCCAAAAATGATGTTTTTGAAGCGTGTGCAGCCCAGAAAAGGCGCTTAAAAAACCCACCCCAGCCCACAATACCCATGCTGCGAATTTCTGATAGTAACTGCCAATGTATTTATGACGTACTTACTATACATATTTAATCTCACCTGACTAATTTTTTGCATCAAGCCATGCTTAACCAAAATTTGACTGACTACGAAATCAGCTTCTTGAGCTAAATTAAGCGTCTGTTTATTTAGCAGCGTAGGCGTTATATCCATAACGGATTGCGAAACCGCCTCGCCGAAAACATAGGTTACGCTGAAATAACGAAACAATCAGCGATAAACAAACAGTAAATCAAAAATCTAGATGAACAACAAAGTGCATAAGCCGATTATAGAAATGAAATGATGATCAAACGTATGGAAATCTTTTAAAATCTATCGACGGAGCCGGCAAGAATAGAGATTTTTATTACTTGAGTACACACCTGAGCGTGGAGGGTTGGGGGTATGCAACCCCCCAGAAACCAAAATACCCCACAGAATTCAATTTTTGAATTTTTTCCTGTCTTTTTTGTTTTTTTTTCGCAATTTTTTGATGATAATGGATAGTAGTCGATGAGAAAAGCTGAAAAATGGTGTTATTTCGCCATACCACCATTTTTAAAACCATTTTTTCGAACTTTGAAAAAATCTTGCACCCCCGCAGAACTTTGGTGCCGCCCAACTATGGTTGAGTATCTGATCAGTATTCCATAAATTTCGATATTCAGCAATGCCCACGTCACAAGACGTGCTCAAATGAATTATAAGCATATATATATTTTTGCCATGAAAATATACAGTCTATCAATGATAGGTAAGTGGACGAAATACAAGAGCAAGCCAGGGGTCGGATGAGGCAGAATCGCCGAAAATTGCACCGAAAATTCAATTCTAGGGGTCAATCGATGTTGAGGATCTTCCGGATTCTCGAATGGGGAGTCCTGAGCAGACATGCGCGCGGAGCGAGAGGTTTAGAGGAGCCCGTAATGGAAAAATGGAAAATTTATTGGTGAAAATGAGGTAAGATGAAGGCCAAAAAATTCAATTTGGCCCGAAAAAAGCTCAATTTCCGCCACCCCCGGATCGGCCATGCAGTGCATCTATGGTCATGAGTCTAGAGACCCCCACACCCATATATAGGTGCAAGACAGTAGCCATTAGACAATCATAATAAACACGTGCGTATGTACTGTAGTATGTGTGTGCGTGTGTACATGCATGCATGTACATAAGTATATACGCAGACCCATATCCAGGATTTTGTTCGGGAGGGGTGAAAATTTGGAAGTCAGTCAGATATGTAACATCTCAACAAATATAAGAAATTAGGCCAAAATAAAGGCAAAGATAAATCCCTAACAAGCTTCATCGTACTCTGAAGCAGTGGTTTTTTGTTCAAGGTCCGTTTGTACATGTACAGAGATGGTCCCCAAAAGTCTTTGTACATGTTGTACATGCAAATTTGTGTGTACTATTAATAGTACAGTAGCGAGTTTAGTGTGGTAAAACAGGGTTTTCGATCTTTGATAGTGTACTTTAGCTAAGCTCATGGGTTTCTGACCCCAAAAATTACTGAAAATTGTCTCAAAACGGCGCGAAGCGCCGAAAAATTTGACATTCTTCCATTCTAAATGCAAACTCTGCCATTTTAAAGAAATGTAGGACAAAGAATTACTCACTTTCGGCGCGAAGCGCCTGAAAATTTGTGGGAATTCTACGTACATCGTTTTACAGTTTTTGTCTTCCCGAAAATCTTTGTACATTTTGTACACACAAATTTTTTGGGTATTATAATATGGTACAGTAACGATTTTAGTGTGGTGCAAACAGAGTTGCCCGACTTTTGGTAGCGCATTTTAGCTAATTTTTGGGTCTCTAAGGGCAAAAATCACTAAGAATCGTCTTAAAACGGGGCTAAGCGCCGAAAAATTCGACATTTCACGTTTTGAAATGCAATTTCTGCCATTGTAAAGATATAGAACACACAATTAGGTCATTCGTTTTCGGCGCGAAGCGCCGAAAATTTTTGCGAATTTTGGATTTTTTGGCGATTTTTTCCTTCTCGAAAATCTTTGTGCATGTACAAAGACGGTTCCGAAAAGTCTCTGTATATCGGGAAAAATTTTTGCCGAGCACAAAAAAACACTGCTCTGAAGTATAAAAAAGCGCCAACATTTGTGGGAAGTGGTGAATACACATGGGCGTGGGGGGTTTTAGGTACACCCGCAGAATTCGGTACCCCAAAATCAATAAACCCCATAATTAAAATTTTAGCATGATTTTTGGGATTTTGCCGGTTTTGGCCCCAAAAGTTCGGCTGCTGCCCATGTAAGATGGTGATAAATCTACGCGCAACACAATTAATACAACTAATAATCGGGCACGTATCTCTGGGGGAAATTGGGGGTTTAAACCCCAAATTCAAAATCGGAAAAAATATGACTTTTTCAACGTTATTTTGTGCTATTTTAGGGCTCAGTACCCCCATATTGATGTTGGTGTTGGTCCCCAAAAATAGAACGGTCAGCTACGTGCCTGATAATAATGAAATGCATGTTTAGTATAATGTTTGCGAAATCCAAGCATTCGGATCATAATCATACAATATCACACGAGAGGCATGCACTCGTATTTATGAAGTATTTTTTCAGTGAATATTTTTAAAATGTTCCAAGTATGCATTTCTCAGCATAAGCTTTAGCGAATTTACCGATTAATATTATGTAATGCTTTGGGAATCAAACGCGCCAGCGTAAAAAGATGCGCCCAAGGGACTGGTCTATGATTGGTTGATAACGCGGCAACGTAGCTATACGTCCTGGCATCACCCTAAGAATATCAAAGCATGAATACTGTCAAGAATACGATATATCATAATTAGAAATATTATATACTTAAGAATATAATACGAAGTGTGCATACATACACACGGGTCCAAAATTCTAGGGGAGGGGTAACTGCAGTGCTTTCCGCAACTACCTTTTTGCACTGAGTGAAAAAGCCTACTGAAATTTGATGAACAGCAGCCAAATTTTGCAAAGGGGTGTGTCCGATGGGGCGAACATCGCCAAAAACAGGCTGAAGATCAATTCTGGGGTCTATCGATTTTATGAGTATAGGAGTCGAGAATCTAGATTTTTTGGGTCAAAATGATCTCAAAAACATGTATAACCGTTTAAATAACATTGAAACTACTTATTACACAGTTTCTAATCAATTTAAAGCAATCACTCACTCACTCATCCCGTTTTACGTCGTTTTTCCCAATTGGGGTTGGACGTTTGATGCTATGTCGCCATTTCACCCGATCATGAGTGTCTTCCATGCGTAGATTTTTGACAGCCAAGTCCTTTTTAATTGTCTTCATCCACGTTGTCTTCGGCCGGCCTCTTGGCAGTTTTCCAGGCGCCACCAGGTTTTTGACTGATATGACATTACCGTCCTGGCTTCTTTCGACATGTCCTAGCCAGCGCAATCTGCAAGTCCGCAGTGTATTCTGGATATTGTCCATTGTAAGTCTTCTAAGAATTTCTTCGTTGCTAATTTTGTCGGCCAGGCGCAAACCAAGCATCCAGCGAAGCAATTTCATTTCAGTTCTGTTTAAAGCGTTTTCTATGCTATTTGTCATTGCCCATGTTTCTGATCCATACAGCAGGACTGGGCGTACACAGCGCTGGTACAGTTGACTGCGGGTTGGTAATGGTATACTCTTTTGCATCAGTAGACCAGCTACGACTTTCCATTTATTCCATGTGGCCTGGATTCTGCATCTAACGCTCGCTTCAGCACCACCATTGGCTTGTACTGTGTCGCCTAGGTATGTGAAAGTATTGACCTTTTCTACCGTCATTTCATCGATTTGTAGCATGTTTGGCTCTACGATTTCTGAAACTACGTCAGTTGTGCATGCTGTACATTTGAAGTTGTCTTTTACTGCGTTCAAACTTTGACGTATTCCTGAGCATTTTTTGTGGCACCACCGCTTGCACATGGTACAAAGGACGGAATTATTTCCAACACCTTTTGAGCAAACGGCACATGGGAATCTTCCAGACTTCAAAGTTGGTCCTTTCTCACCGGAGACCATATACTTGGTTTTGCTTGGATTGACGATCATGCCTTTTTTCATTAGACTTGCATTCCATAATTTGAAACGCTCTTTTATCTCATCTTGATTTTTAGCCGTAAGCACAAGGTCGTCAGCGTATAGTAGTTCCATGGGTGTTTCAGTGTATATTTGCTTGGTTGCTTCTTCCATTACCGTTATGAATAGTAAGGGACTAAGGACCGAGCCTTGGTGTACGCCTATGGTTATGTCGATCTCTTTACTATGGCCAGCCTTTGACTTGACAACTGTTTTTGATGACCGATATGTTGTCATTATCAGTCTTACTAGCTTTTCTGGGATTAGCTGTCTTCTCAAAGCCCATATGATCGTTTCTCTTGGTATTCTGTCGAAGGCTTTTTCGAGATCTACGAAGAGGTGATGCAGCAGTTGGTGTTTCTCAACATACTTCTCTTGTAATTGTCTTAATATAAAAATTGGATCAGTTGTTGACCTATTGCGCATAAATCCATATTGTATTCCACTAATTTGTATGAGTTTTCGCAGCCTTAGTTCCAAAATTTTTTCGAAAATTTTAATGCCGTGCTCAAGTAGGCGGATTCCTCGATAGGATGTACAATTCAGAGGGTCGCCTTTTCCTTTAAACAATGGTATTGTCATGCTTTTTGTGAAATCGTCTGGCATTTCTTCAGTTTTCCACAATTGTTGGAAGATACGAAGTAGGGCAAGCAATGCAGGTCGTCCAGCTGCCTTTATGACATCTACTGATAGACCTGTTGGCCCAGGTGACTTCCGTTTTTTGAAAGATTTCATGGCTTCTTTCACTTCGTTTTCCGTTATTTCTTCAACTGGGCCTTCTACCATTGTACAATCGTCTACTTCAACTTTTCCATTGCTTTCATTCAACAGTTTTTGGTAGTATTCCCTCCATCTATCACATATCTGTTCTGTAGATACTAATAATCGTCCATTATCGTCTTTTACACATATAGCACCAGTAACATCTTGTTTTTCAATTCTTCTGTTCTTAGCTAACCGATATAGTTTTCTTAGTTTTTCTTGATTACTGCCGCTGCTCCAGACTTCTTCAAGTGCTTCACTCTTAGCAGCAGCTACCGTACGTTTGGCTTCAGTTTTAGCCATTTTGTACACTTCTTTATCAACAGCACATTGGCTTTTTTGCCATCTCCGGTAAGCATCTTTCTTTGTAGTGATAGCTGTTCTGACTTTTTCACTGAACCACCATGTTTCTCTAAAACGTTTTTGATGACTTCCTTTTGATGTTCCACAGACTTCTTGTGCTGTGTTGAGTAGTGTGCTGCGAAAATGCGACCAGCACCCGTTTGGTTCCAGTCGTTCAGCTATTAATCTTTCAAATTTTTCCTGAGTGCTGCTGTCAGCTAGCTTCCACGACTTGATTTTCGGGCTACATTCTTTTTTACCGGTCTTTACGGCACAATTTGGCAACAAAAAGTCAGCGATTAGAACACGGTGTTGCGGTATGCATTCTTCACCAGGTATTGCCTTGACATTTTTGCATCTGGATTTCATTTTGTATCCAGCTAGTATATAATCGATCTGACTTTCGTAGGCTCCGCTCTTGTACGTTATGAGGTGTTGATTTGGTTTCTTAAAATACGTGTTCAGGACGTGTAGTTGCAGGCTTTCAGCAAAGTTTAGAATTTCTTCCCCTGCACCATTTCTTTCCCTGTATCCAAAACCACCGTGGTTTTGTTCATAACCCTCAGCACTATTTCCTACATGGCCGTTTAAATCTCCACAGATGATCAGTTGATCATTTAATGACAAGTCTCTGACTGCATCAGTGAGCGTGTTCCAGAAAAATTCCTTTTCTTCGTCTGCTCTCCCTTGTTGAGGGGCGTATACTGAGACCACTGTTAGTATTTCGTCGTTGGTCTTGATTTTGAGCCACATTATTCTTGAGTTGATTCGTTTCACTTCAACGACATCATCCACCCTGTCCGCTTTGACTAGTATTCCAACACCAGCCTCTCCAGAGGCTTCACCTGACCAGTAAAATTTGTACTTCTCGTTACCATCGCCAATAAATTTACACGACGATCCTTTCCACCTTGTTTCCTGTACACAGCATATGTTGATTTTTCGACGGACTAGTATATCTATTATTTCTCTACTTCTTCCAAACATTGTTCCAACATTTATTGAAGCAACTCTACATATTTGAAACCCGGAGATTCTTCGCACCCCTTTACCATTTAAGATATGCCGGGGACTAGGGGCCATATTTCTTTTCGACATAGCATTGAATTTTTGGAGCAGGTTTTCTACATCCGGATGCCCTTCCTGACGATAACCACTTGTTTTAAGCAAGTGTAACCTAGCCTATGGTGCAAGCACCTCAGATCACTAGGCAGTGGTCGGTTTTGAAATCAGAGTTGTCCTTCTCCTAGATGAACTGCCTACCATGGCTATGAGCTCCATCTACCCAGAACATGTGGTTTTAAGGCGCCACAAACCCGCCTTTCGCCCTCACGGATTTAGCATTACCCAGGGACTCCAGCAAGGAGGCACCGTGAGAACTTGACTGGCAGAGCTGATCAAGTGACAGTTAGACTTATGCGGTATTTTATAGGAATACATTTTAAAGCAATGTTTTAAAACAAAATCAATTTAGAGCAATGTTGAAGAAAATATTCAATTTTCATCCGTTTTTGCCTTCACTTTGCCTCATGTTCCCAGGAAAATTGGAAAATTGACTATTTTTCCATTCTGGGGGTCTAGACCACACATGGGCGTGGGGAGTGGGGGAGTTTTGACGTTTGTACTCCCAGATTACTATAGACCCCAAAATTCTATTTTTTAGAAACATTTTTGGCGATATGACTTATCCTGACCCCAGAATTTTCTTGCTGCCCAGATATATTCTAGACCCCCAAAACGACCCCACGTGCATGTCTGGTTCAGGCCCGTACCCCATGTGTGCTCCTGAAAGCCTTTTGCACGAACATCTTTGAATTTTCTAGACACAAATTCTTCCTCGTACGTACAATGCAAAAATTTACGAATTTTTGAACGAGGCTTAAAAATTTTGCAAATCGATAATACCTGCTAATTTTTATTTTTTTATGGATTTCTTTGAAATGGACAGAAAATGTTCGAAAATCGCGCTATTACATAAATCGTTCTGAAGTCTGTTACGCAGACCGACACCTAATTCTTTATAATTATTAGTAATGTGCGTTACAACAGATCATGAAATAAATTAACTGAACGACATTGAAATTCGGTAGTCAGCGGGCGGATGGGAGTTTTTTTAATACGAAACCCTTTCGAATTTAAACCTATCCTAAATTTTTATTTCAATGCAACCGTATTTTTAAGCATTCCAAAGTTTATTTTTAATCTTAATTTTATGTTCACTGGAATTTGATATAAAGTCCACGTTTACATACATAAATAAAAATGAACGTATAATGAATACACGTGGGCGTGAAGGGGGTTGGGGGGTATGTATGCACCCCCTCAACAGGCCGAATACCCCCCCCAAGAATTCAAGTTTTGAAAAAAAAATTTTATGACAATGGATAGTGCTCGATGAGAAATGTTGAAAATTTATTTCGCCATACTACCATTTTAAGACCCCTTTTTTACCTTTAAAAAATCTTGCACCCATACATATAGCAGGAGGGATGGGGTATTACCACTTAAAGTCGGACGTCCTACCCACCCCTTCAAAGTCAAAAAAGTTTTGATCACCCTGATTTTTCGTAAAAATCGCATTTTTTGACCGTTTTTAGGCGTTTTTTTGACCCTTTTTGGCATAAAATTGGAGGTCATTTACCACCCCTCCTAAAAATGGTCAGAACTTTCCCCTACCAAATGCTTGCATCCCCCAGAATTTTGGTGCTGCCCAATACGATAATGATTGAGTATTTTTCAAACAGTATAATTTGAAGTTTTCGAATGCTTCCACTCGTACATGAAACGGCTCGAAATTTAGCTTGAGGTGAAGTCTCCGGCTAATTTTAGGGGCGGGGAGATAATGACCAATTTCTCGCCAAAAATGGCCAAAAAAACACCTAAAAAGGGCCAGAAATTTTTTAAGTTTTTCCGAAAATCGGGGCCCCACATAAAATAGATTATCGGCATGAAATTTCAACAATTAACAGTCCTTGAAGGTCTCTTGAGGATCGAGTTTCCTACGCAGGCACGTAGCTCTGTGGGAGATTCGGACCCCCCAAAATTCAGAAAATAGGACTTTTTAAACATTATTTTGTGCTGTTTTTAGCCTTTTTGGGCTTGGTCCCCCGAAACTAATGTTGGTCCCCCACAAATAGGATGGCCAGCTACGTGCCTGTGCCTACGTCATAGCCAAGGACGTAGTTATAGGTTTCAGCACAGCAATGCAGACCATATGAAGACGCTATGTGATACAACATATGTAGGCACTAAATCCTTGAGAGACATTTAAAGAATGTTTATTATTATTCAAATTTTATGGCGAGAACTTTATTTACGCAACATAATCCTTGCAACGGAAATTACATACGTAGTGCAGTACCTGAACGCCAACAGCCTGAATAGGCAAAAGGGTCGAACGTAAGGAATATTTAGCACTTATTTCAATTAATACACGTTGTTCGTCAGACGAAAAGCACATCCGGATTTTATTTACACTAGGAGAATTCTGTAAAAAAGAAAACAATTAAGAATAATTGCTAAACAGTATCATGTCTTTATTTTATTGCATTTCTATTTTTAATCATTCTAACAGGATAAGCACTCTGATAACGTGATTATTTTCATTATAAGATTTCTCAAATGAACGTACATATATACCAGTATGCACGTACATATGTAAATGCATGTATGAATTTCATAAAAATCGTAGTTTCAGGAACACATATGTATATACAGGGACGGATTTAAAGGGAGCGGAGGCGGCCACCCCCCCCTCATTGGCCAAAAATATTTGGCAGATAAAGAGGATATGAAATTTGCAAGATTTTTGGCCGTCAGTGACCATAATTTCTATTTATCCGACGCTACGCGTCGGATGATACCTATTAATGACATTAATTTACTTTCTTGGCGATCTGGAAGCACGTTTTTCTGTATCGGCAAAAATTATTCCCTATGTACAAGACTTTTCAGGACCGTCTTTGTACACGTCAAGACTTTTGGAAGTCAAAACCCGCAAAAAGGTCTAAACATTGCAGAAATTTTCGGTGCTTCGCGCCGAAATGGAAATTGTGTCCTATATATCTTTATAATAGCAGAAATCGCATTTCGAAAGGAAAAATGTATTTTAAGACGATTCTTAATGATTTTCGCCCTTGTTAACCCTGGAATTAGCTATAATACGCCACTAAAGGTCGAACAACTCTACCACACTAAAGCCGCTACCGTTCTATATCATAGCACCCAAAAATTTGTGTGTACAAATGTACAACGACTTTTAGGGACCATCTTTGTGCATGTACAAACGGACCTTGTACAAAAAAACACTGCCTGTGCGCCATTTTCTTTTCATGTAGGTTGTAGGTTTCAAATCAATTTTAACAGCAGAAACAGCTATTTTTGCATAGTTTTCTTCCATTTTCAATTAAAAATTTCGATGTTTCGCATCAAATGCTATAAACACAGGAAATCAAGCAGTAAATCATGCTTCTATACGTATATCCGCCTTAATTTCACAAATTTTCCGGCGCTTCGCGCCAGATTTTTGTTGAAGTCAAAGAAATTTAATAATTTTTCGCACAAAATTGTCGAAAATTTTAAAATTTTAAGAAAAAATATCGCGTCAAAAGTGATTTTATGCAAACAGTATACAATGTAAAACACCGAAAAAACGCTATTTCGCGCGTTAAGGGCAAATATTTAGAGACCTATTCTTGACTGTTTTTGGAAAAGTTGGGATACCGCCCCCGTCTAGAAAAATCCTAGATCCGCTCACTGCATATATATTTATGTATCTTAGCAGAAGTATCGACATATACGTATGTTCTTCATTTTTCGAATTTCGTTCAAAAAATCGTTTATTAACTCCCACAAATTGCAAGTATACAAAAGGCAGAAATAAGCTGAGAGCGCGAAGGATCTCTTTCCTATAAAAAGCAGAATTATGCTATAAACTTGAATCCGAACTCAAAAAAACCGATTTAGTACGGAACGGAAGTTTAGGAAAAACAAACTTGAATTTTATTCACAATGACTTCAAGAACAATTTGACAATTATTGTTTGTGGATTTGCCACGAGTAAATATGTAGATCTGTGAGCCTGAGGCGGTAACTAACTCACATCATCCAAATAAGAAGCAAATTCAACAATCGTTTTAAGCAGATTGGACGTTTCGTTGAAATTGCTACAAATGTATGGCTCCTGTCTGCATAAAATACGTATCGCTAGACCAGGCCCTTCAAACAAATATGACTGCAGAGATATGAAAATGTGGTAAAGAAATTTATGGTGAGTGCATACTATATGGTAAGCACCCCCAGAAACCGAAATATCCCTCCCGGAATTCAATTTTTGATTTTGTTTGTTTTTTTCGCAATTTTTTTATGCCAATGGATAGTGCTCGATGAGAAACGTTGAGAAATGATGTTTTTTCGCCATACCACCATTTTTAAGGCCATTTTTTGACCTTTGAAAGTCTTGCACCCCCACCAGAAATTTGGTGCCACCCACCATTGCGCATACCACGTAGTGAAGAAGCAACACATTTTTCAGAATGAATTCCTTGTTTCAGGCTTTACAAATCCTAAATTTTTCAACCGACTTAAAACACGGACAGGCCATGAATGCCACGATTTTTTTGTATTCGGCAAGATTTTCCCGATATACAAAGACTTTTCAGGGCCGTCTTTGTACAGTTGTCGCCTCGAAATATTAACAATAAAAGAATCGATTGAGCTTATTTAGGAACGCTTTTTCACGACCTAATCGCCGGAGACCTAAAGAATATGCTGACATACTTTACTTCAAGAAAACGAGACACAAAGAGTGCGAAGCATAAATGGCCGCCATCAAAGTTCTGGCGGGGAGGAGTAAGGTTTTTTCAACGGTAAAAAAATAGCCTCGAAAATGGTGGTATGACGAAAAACACCATTTTTCGACGTTTCTCATCGAGCACTATGCATTGGCATCAAAAAATTTGCGAAAAATGAAAAATTGAATTCTGGGGGGTATTTTGGTTTCTAGGAAACCCCATACGCCCAGGTATCGTGCGAAGCGCTGGTTAGTTCTAAGAAAACGCGACCTAAACGCCTCGGTCAAACAATTTGCGAATGTCCGGCGAGTTTGAGCTAAGGGAACGTTTTTTGCATAATTTTTGAGGAAAAAGGCGTCCAAAATTTATCAATTTCTGTATTTTCAGTGTTAAAAGTGATATAACGCAGGCAGAATGAACTGAAAATGCTTTTGAAATGCGATATTACCACGAAAAAACGTTTAATAGGCTATTTTGACCATTTTAATTGTTTAATAAGCAATAAAAAATCGAGAACCGGGGATTTCACTTTCCCTCTGCTGACACTGACCTTGTACATTATGAGACAGGCATTCGTAAAATGTCAAAAAGTAGCAATACATTGCCATTGGCTTCATTTCTCTGCATATTTTCTTCTTAATATTTTTCTCTGCCTATGCGTACAAACGCCTAACTTTAACCTTTCACACCAATTTCTAAGTCATTATGTGATTTTTGGAAAACTATTCAAAAAAGGAGTACTCCGTATTCTAGGTTTAATAAAAACATAATCATGTAAAGGATAGTTGGAAAGTGTAAACTGATAAATGCTTTGAAAAAATTATTCAGAAAAAATTCTTCACGTGTCCCGTACAAGACCAGCTTTATGAGAAATTTTAATTTTAATTTTATTTTTTTAATATTTGAAAAATACGAAGTTGCATTTTTTGCTTCTAAAACCAAAGCGTGCATACGTAATACTATGTAACAAGGATAAAATGAAATAGTTGAGCGAATCGACTAGCACGTTTCATACATACATACGTTTATATTACATTGCATATACATGGGCTGGGCACAGGGTCATATTTAGGGTCAAGTGACCTGACCCTGACGGCTGATCAACCCTGCAACCCTGCAGGTGAAACCGGGCGATCCAACCCAGCAAGTGTTTTAAAAATTTCCTGGAGAAAATGAGGCAAAAGGAAGGCCAGAAATGGATGAAAATTGAAAATTTTCTTCAAAAGCGCTCGACCAGAAACTGTGGAATAACGTTACATACACAGATTTTTAAAGCTATTTTGACACAAAAAAGGTCTTTTTCAGCCCTCCCGAAATCGACCATGCTCTGCATCTATGGTCATGGCCATACATGGGCAGCACCAAAATCCTGGTTGGGAGGGGAGGGGTCAGGATAGGGTAAATCGCCGAAAATGTTACTAAAAACAGAATTGTGGGGTCTACAGTAATCTGCGGCGGGGGTATTTCAACTTCTGGAAGTACAAACCCTCCCCCTTCCCCATGCCTATGTGTGGTCATGTGCAGGATCCAGGGAAGTCATTTGACCCAGAAAGACACTGGGCTTACCCATGTACATATCTTATACTGTACATAAAAAGCAAGAATCGAAAGACCAAAAGACCAAGCTGCTATTTTTCACTGCAAAACTGACTTAGCTGCTGGAGCTTAAAATGCATGTTCAACTATGCAACGATTAGGCTTAAAACAAATGGACTGATTTATTTCATAAAACACAATTTCGTACGAAAACTCAATAGACTTTTTATCATAAACTTAAAAAATGACAGTAATGACTACTTCTCTAAAAATGTCTTTCACTTTCAAGCCTGACAATAAGAAACTTTTATGTCATATATGTAACAGGAAATCCAGCACTTATTGTTTGTAGACTAACACAAACCCAATGAAATACCGTAGAGCTCTATAAGGCCCGCCAGTGTTACTCAAAAAGCAACAATAATGCTATCTAATAATAATTTATTAATATTGCCTTTATTAATTTTTTTATTTATTTTAAATATTTCCTAACTCGTTTACCATATACCTGGAAAAGGGTGCCGGGACACTATAGATTCAGGGACGCCCAGATCGCGGCCCAGGCAGCGAACTTCGTCCTTGTGGAAGTCCTTGAGGGGCTCGATGACCAAACCCTTGGCTCGCAGCCTTCTCACCATCTCCGTGTCGTTGTGGTGAGTTTTGATGGCGTCGGCTTGGCCGCTTGCCAACGAACTGGCGCTTTCGATCAAATCGGGCCTCAAGGTGCCCTGAGCGATGTACACCTCGCTCGGGTTCAAATGCAACTGGTGCATTATATCATTCGTAAGCTTAATAAAATAAAATAAAAAGTAAAAATGATTTCAAATACGTATATTAAAAAAAATAAAATTGTTAAAATTATCAAGTAATTAATAAAACCATTACGCTAAAAAATTATTAGAATAATTAAATAAAAATAAAATAAAAAGTAAAAATGATTTCAAATACGTATATTAAAAAATAAAAATTGTTAAAATTATCAAGTATTTATTGAAGCCATTACACCAAAAATTATTAAAATAATTAAATATAAATTAGTAAAATTATTATTACGCCAGTCATAATACCAAATTATATTGTTGTAAGAAAAATTACAAATTGATAAAATAATTATAATTATTGCCATGTAACAACAGCCAACGTTCTGTACAGGATAGCAGAATAATTTTTACCGAAAAAGGCGAAAAACGCATTGAAAAATTTTGAAATGCATTTTTTTGTCCAAAATCCGAGGAGAGAGCACAAACCAAACCTTAAGGGTACGGGGCTGCCTTACAAGCCTATCTTAATTTCCCACCATTATCAACTAAAACAACTTGGGCTCCAAAATGTTGTTAACGTTAGGAAGATGATGCTGAGCTTTTAAAGCTTTCCCATTTTCATGTACGTAAAATAATTACATAAATTTATTATACTATTCATCATAGAAATTGAAGCAAGAATTATAATAATTTGTGACTCTTTGTGCTAAAAATATGTACGTTAGAACACTATTATACCGGGTGTTATAAAATACTTAATTAATTTAGGTAATTAATTAAATCAATTTTATTTAACTAATTAGAATAAATTAAAATAATTTAATTAATTAATGTAATTTGATAATAAAATTTTTCTGTCTATGCGATTCTTATTAATTAATTAACTTACATAATTTATTTCCACTTAATCTAATTCGCTCACCTTAATAAAAGTGTCGCCGATGATTTTCCGTTTGATTTCCGGGTCACAAACCTGACAAAGAGGCGGCGTCTCCGTCGCCTCGTTAGTTAAAGGGTTCGCGATTTGAGTTCGCGCATTTAAAAACATGTAATCTTTGCTAAAAACTGAAAGGAGCGAAAAAATATCAAATATTTATATATAATATAAAATTAGCAAATTAAATCATACATAAATATCAAAATAAAAACATTGAATTAAAAGTATGTGTAAATGCAGAAAATTTCACAAATATATACGTGCCAACAAAGAAATTAAGAAAAGTAAGGCCATGAATCAGTAATAAGTGAGGGAACTTAAATAAAACCTATTTTTCGCCATACGACCATACATGATCTTAAAGGGGTTCGGGGGAAGGGGGTTTCACCCTCCCACAGAAATGTTTTCACTCCCCCAGAATTCATGATTTATTGGAAGTTTCCGAAAAATTCGTAAAAAAGGTAGATACTGTTTTAAGTATTTTTAGCTGTTTAGGTACTCGAAAGTGTCAAACTTTCGGCGCTCCGCACCATATACTCATTGTTTGACTATATTTTGTTCAATTTACCCTAATTATTTTTGAAGTGCATCCACATTTTTAAGCTAAAAAACTTTCAAATCAAAACCCCCCGAAATTCTCATACCGTGTACGTATGAATACGACTGTAATCATACATGCAACGGCTCGAAATTTTGGGTGAGGGTCCCCGGCCATTTTTAGAGGGGGAAGGGGGGGGGTAAATGATCTCAATTTTTGGCCAAAAACGGCCAAAAAACACCAAAAAACGGCCAAAAAATTCAGTTGTTTCTAAAAATCGAGGGGAGATCAAAACTTTTCTAGCTTAGGGGGGAAACGAGGACGGCCAACACTTTGGTTTGGGAGATCCCACCAAAATTCCCCTCTTACACGTATGACCGCAATATTTATCCATCAACTAAAAACAAAAGCAATACTAAATATAAAACCGGCCGATCTGACAAAATATATGTAATTAATTATATTTACAAATAAAAAAACGAACGACAAAAATACGATTTAAAAAAATGTGAATTGATGTGATATTCACTAGTTCGACATATAGTAAAGTTAAAGAAAACAATAAGCACCTCGTAGGTGAATATTAAGCTGTCGTAAGGAATCCCGTACATGCGACGATTCGCCTTTTCGCATAAATCCATTATCGATGTGAATTGCGACTAAATTATCCTTATGCACCGCTTTGTGCAGTAAAGCTATGAGTACAGTTGAATCCACGCCTCCACTGCATAATATCTAAAAAATTATTATTATTCAGGTGTGTATAACCATGAACAGGGCCGTATTTAGCGAGGGGCGCCCCTCCCCATAGGCGGGCGGCGCCAAGGTTCTGGAGGGGTGCAAGATTTTTTCAAAGGTCAAAAAATGGCCTTAAAAATGGTGGTATGGCTAAAAAACACCATTTTTCAACGCCTCTCATCGACCACTATCCACTGGCATCAAAAAATTGCGAAAAAAACAGAAAAAATTTCAAAAATTGAATTCTGTGGGGATATTTTGGTTTCTGGGGGAAGGTGCATACCCCCCATGAACCCCACGACCAGGTATGGCGCCCCCCCCCCCTTGGCTGAAAAAAAATTTTGAAAGTTAAGATAATACACGGACAGATGGGAAAATTGCCGGCCTTTGACGTAAAATCTTCGGATTTTCGGCGCTTCGCGCAAGATATGAAATATTTTCCACAAGTTTGGCACAAAAAGCGCGACCAAAAAATTACACTTTTATAACATTTTAAATAAAAAAAAACTTTCTTTTTGTTGAAAACTCTAAATTTATTATCTTCATGGATAAAGCATGTCGAAAGACGTCGAAAAATGCGGTTTTTTGCGAGCTATCCCAACTATTTTCCCAGAAATATAGACCAATTAATTTTTTATCCGCCCCTCCCCATTGGTCGGAATCCTTTTTGATACGGGCCTGACCATAAATACATGTAACAGGGGGTTCGCGGATCTCCTATGCAAAGTTAATCGCACGTCCCATCATAGAATTTTTATCCCCCAATTTTATTTAAGACTTGCATCTTTTTTTGCCGTTTTTAGATGCCACCTTGCTATTTTTGGCCGGAAATTGGAGGTCACTAAGCACCCCCTCCTTCCCAATGGCTGAGAACCCTTGTCCTCGAATCGAAAAACATTTTTGAACCCACCATTATCTCCAAAAACTTGCTATCTCCACGATTTTTATACGCGTTTTTACTATTTTTGGTCAAAAATTCAAGCTCATTTTACCCCTCCCCATTGAAATTAACCGACTACCTACACTCAATATTTTGAAATGCTAGTTATCGCCGCCGACAACAGCTCAAAATTTTGGGCGAGGGAATAGTTGGCCAATTTCAAGGGGATAACCTTCAATTTTTGGCAACGCAAGGGAAAAAACGCACCTAAAAGTTGCCAAAAAAAAACAAGTTTTTGCCCAAAGTGGAGAGATCAAAATTTTCTGACTCGGGAAAGGAAACGACCGAATTTGAGTGGGGGTCCCCCATCCTCTGTATTACATGTATGCTTAATAGCATTTATGCACATTGCACATAGGGGGTGAGGGGGTATTACCCCCGCCAGAAAGGTCAGCCAGACAGGTACTGTACGGCGATTTTGAGCTGACGGAAAGTCTTTTTGCATCATTTTTAAGGTAAAAAGCAGTAGAATGTCAAAAAAATTTTGGCGATTCGCACCGGATTAGTAATTTGTATGTATTTTTTTATCCAAAAAGCGCCAAAAATTGATCAATTCCTGAATGTTTAGAGTTAAAAAAGATAGAATTTAGTCAAAATAGACTAAAAATGCTGTAAGAATGCGAAATTATTACGAAAAGGCGTTTTATGGGTTATTTTGACCATTTTGGTCGGTTAAATAACAAAAAATTCAGCTGGGTACTATTTTAGCACGTCTCCACCTTCGGAAAAAGTATCCTTGAACAAAGTTTTTCTACAAGTCATCGATTATAGTCGTATTTGATACACTGATGACGAATATGATAGTCCTTTGTAACTAAAGGGTACATCTAATTATTTTTGCAAATTTATCCACATTCCACCAAACTGCTGACGCACTCATCTAAATTGCTGACACACTCATCCAAACTGCCGACATACTCATTCTGAACTGCTGACACATGTATTCTAAACTGCTGACTCGGCTTTTCTTGGTGGTAACCATACGTGGGCAGCAAGAAAATTAGGGGGTCAGGATGGGTAAAATCGCTAAAAGTCTTACTAAAAATAGAATTCCGGGGATTAACAGTGACCTGGAGGGGTTTCCAGCTTCTCGGGGACCCCCCCCCACGCCCATGTATGCTGATAACCCCTTCCTAATCACTGCTTGAGGCTCAAGATTGAGTGCCAGACATGGGCTAAGCCTAAGGCACAAAATTGTGCCTCGCTCGCTCCTTAATCTTCGCCCATTTATCTCAGGCTTAGACCCATGTGCTGGCAATCTCTCAATGTGAATCACCCAACTAAGCCTAGGCCTAAGCAAATTGATAACAGCAATCCTTGGCTGTTCATAATCATTTCCTTCGCTCCGGCTTGGTGCATCTCACATTGGTGCCAGCGCATGGGCTAAGCCCGAGATAAATGGGCGGTGAATACCGGAGCAATTTCCATCATATTTAAAAAATTAAAAAAAATAAAAAATCTAAAATAATACCTGCTTTTCTATTGAAAATCTTTATTATACTCGTAATCAGCTAATCAAATCAGGCTAAAACCGGTCATGCTTAATTTCAAATTTGGATTAAACTTTCATAAACTTGCATGTATAATTAGGTATCCGCGTTTTTGTTAATAGTTACTATCATATTCATCATCAGCTTATGAAATATGACTATTGTCGATGACTTTTGCAGGAAAACGCTGTTCAATAATACATTTTATCGAAGGTGGAGACGTGCTAGGATAATACCAAATTCGTGAACGTTAAATTTACTGTTTTGGATTTCTGGAATTTTACCCACCCCTGCCGACCCTGGCCCTGTGCACCTATGTATGCATGATAGAGCATTAAGTTTTGCTAGAGAATCGCTTTGCCTATATTACAACCGTCGTATGTTTTAATGCAACAATACAAAACAAAACATACATATATGATATCCGTACAAAGAAGTCAACTTTGTAAAAGATAAAGGAAATAATAATAATAATGATTTTGAAGTAAAATTTAGACCTTTATTAGAAAATAGAAACAATTTTTACTACTTTCATGAATTCCGAGTCAAACTTAGACATTTGAAGAAGGACAACCAAGGCTTTAAAAATTATTAGTTTCTTGGCACTAAAATATTTTGGATAATTAGGCTTTTTAAACGCAACACTGACACTTTATGAGGGAAAAATGATAACACACTAATCGGCGTGAAATTGCCTTTTTTAAACCTAATTTTTAGCATTATAAAGGCATATAAAATAGGTGACTACTAAGTTAGGCGATAAGCGGTGAAATATTTGAATTTTAATATTTTTTTCAAAAATATTAGCACGTTCTTAATCCGTTACATTTATAAAAAGTCAATAGATTTGGCAGATTACAAGATACATAATACATAAGAAGGCTCCTATGAATCAAAACAAGTTACCATAATCTTTCTGTTCGGATCAATCTGTTTCAATTCTTCCAGGCATTGATGCTCCCTGGACCTCATTGTGAACGAAGGGGTGCAATGCGCGATTTCGAACAGAAAATTATGCAGCATTTTTACACCGGAAACCGTTAAATCAACCTCGGGGTGAAACTGAACTCCGTAAATCCGCTTTTCTTCATCGGCTATGGCTATAACAGAATAAAATATAACGGAATATATAATAAAAAATACATAATTGAATGGCTCATTCCTAATTTATTAATTTATGCTCAATTCTAAAATATAGAACGTAATGAAATGTTAAAAAATTATAGCATAAAAAATCATTGAGTAAAATTTCACGACGAAAAATATATCAACTGAATCTTAAACTCCACAACGACGATGTAAAAGGCTTTAGAATGCACATTTTATATGCCAGAAATGGTTTAATTTGTTAATGAACGTTCCCCGTGTTTAATTAAAAAATAAATAAATAAAACGCAGTAGACGCTAAATGAAGTTAAATTCTTGGAGTCATACATGTAATAGGGGGATGGGGTATTCTCCAACCAAAATTGGCTGCCCCCATTTCCCTATGCCAGAAAATTTTTGACTCAACCTCCCTTTCAAGAAAAAGGCCGTTTTTGATGTCTTTTAAGCGTTTGTGGTTAAAAATTAGAGGTCATTTACCCCCCCCCTCAAAAATGGCCAGGGCCCCATCCCATCCAAAACTTTGAGCCGTTACACGTATGATTGGAATCATATATGTAACGGCTCGAAATTCGGGTGCGAGATCCTCGCCCATATTTATTTAATCTTTGGCCAAAAACGACCAAGAAATTCAAATTTATTTCAAAAATCAGGAGGCTTCAAAATTTTCTGACTCGGGGGCAGTGATCGGACCGAGGCCTCGGCCTCGGCGTTTTTGGAGCCTCGGCCTCGGCGCCGAGGCCGAAGCTGAAAAGTGCCGAGGCGCCGAGGGTTAAAATCAAATTTGAATAAGTTTAATATGTCCGTTGAATATTAACTATTTAGAATGCATCTGCAGTACAAAGGCTATTTTTTACCTATAGACTTTTCTTGTGGTTTAAGTCGCGTACCCAGTTACACAAAGTAACATACAGCAAAGTGCCACTTTATTATTCATGTGATGACTAAGTTTTAATTCTCATGCTTGCTACATGGATCGGAAACACACATTCCCGAAGGGAGGGGTGAGGGAGGTTTATTACCCCCCTCTCAGGGTACAAGACTCAAGTCACTGTCAGACGATTTTTGGTGAAAACCTTTTGAATATTTTTGAACCTAATTTTTACTATGGCAAAAGTGCAGCTAACTATTAGAATTTCCCGAAGTGATACAGTATTTTTGAATGTAAGCAAGAGTAAATAGACAAACTGTCACTATAAAACATGCATGTAACAGCTCAAAATTTTCGGGAGGGGCTCCTCGGCATACATGTAACGGCTAGAAATTTCGGGTGGGAGATTAGCGACTCTAATTCTATGTCAAAAATGGCAAAAGCACCTAAAATAGCCAACAAAGCTGCAAATTTTCGCCAAAAATGGGGAAGATGGGTCAAAATTTTCTGACGTTGGAGGGAAGGGTGTTTTGGGGGACGTCCAACCCTGGGTGGGTGGGGAATTCCCCAAAGCCCCTCCTGTTACACGTATGGTTTTCGGCCACTTTTTATGGGAGAGGACGCGCACGATTACGAATTTTAGGCCGAAAATCGCAAAAACGCTTTTTCTGCAAAATGGCCAATAAATGCAGGTTTGTATTTTTTAGGAAATTTCAAAAAATTTTCGGCGCTTCGCGCAAAATATCGCTAATATACTGTATTTAGATTGAAGCAGGGGAAAAAAACACTCCAAAATCAATTTTTGTGTAATCTAGGCATCTTTATGCAGATTTAAAAAATCCTTTGTATCTATTTATACTGTTTTCAAAAATTTTATGCAAAATAAGTACTATTTAATAACTTTGCACTTTTTTGCCGTTCAAAGATGAAATTGACTAATTTATCCTGATGTTGCATTGGATTTCTAAGCACAGTAGTGCTTATTACAAGATTTAATCGGCATATTACAATATCTGTAATATTTCTGATTTTGTAGTACAAGTTGTTTTAGCATTCTCAGTCGAGTTTTATGTGTAAATTTCATCCAAAGCTGATAAAAATTTCGGCGCTCCGCGCTGAACTAATATTATCAACTAAATTCAAGCCGAATTATCAAATTAAGGGCCACGGTTTTTGTATTCGGCAAAGATTTTTCATAATGTACAGAATCTTTTCAGGACCGTTTTTGTACATGCAGAAAGATTTTTGGAGGGACAAAAACTGTAAAACGGTGTAAAATTTCAAAAATTTTCGGCGCATCAGTAATTGTCTGTCCTATACATCTTTAAAATAGTAGAATTTGCATTTAGAATGGAAAAATGTCAAATATTCAGAAACCAGGAATTAGCTAAGTACTACTACCAAAGGTCGAAAAATCCTGTTTTACCACACTAAATCGCTACTGTACCATACTATAATAGTACACAAAAATTTGCATGTACAAAATGTTCAAAGACTTTTGGATACCATCTTTGTACACGTAAAAAAGGTATCTTGCACAAAAAAAGATTGTTTAGGACTGCATGCCGGTTGCAGGTCACACACTGGCAGTATGTAAAAATGTGTATGTTTAAAAATATATTTATATAAAATATCTACAAAATATTGTTCGCTCATACAAAGACACTACTTAATTTACTGTTCCCCTATTTTGGGATTTCACCCTTCCCTCAACTCTGGACCTTGGGAAACTATGATCGGAAAGTACAGTGCAGTTTCTGTCATATTACCTACCACACCAGAATTGGATGACTGAAAAAGCGTGTTTAAACATGCATTACTACAAAAGCGAGCACATCAATGGCTACAGTTCTGTCTTTACTTAGCTTATTTCGTTTGTTCGTTTATTTCTTTGACACTCTTTTCTTATTTATGTATAGTAATAAAAGTTTTTAAGTGCTTGTTCAGCCATATTTTTAATTAACTTTTCCAAGTCTTCAACGGCAACTTGTTAAATTAAGTATGATTTCATTCTGCTGACTTTATTCAATAAATCCTTCACACATTTGACCTACTATTATTGAAAATGACATTCGATAAAGTGTTCAATATTACGATTATTCTCTAGCTCATGTGCATCACAAAATATTCTAAGAGCACTATTTATAGGTATAGGTATATAAGCTTGACCCTCGGCATTACCCTCGGCCTCGGCCGAGGCAAAGGATTTAAGCGCCTCGGCCTCGGCCAAGGCCGAGGGTCCAAAAGTACCCTCGGTCCGATCACTGCTCTGGGGATGGGGGTAGACCAACTATAGGGTGGAGATCCCCACCCCTATTATATGTATGATTGGATTTACTACTCGCCTACGAATGTTTACGCTTTAATAAGCTTCTAGAGCTTGTTAGGGTTATATCTTTAACACTTCGGTCCTATTTCCACCCACGCACGACCGGCGTGTTAAACATATATGCCTTAACAAGCCCTATCATCCTATGGAGCATATTAAAACGGAAACATTCGTGGCGAGCACTGTATGTATGTGAAAACAAGACAGCGAAACGCACCGACAATGACGCTATCCGACCAGGCGACTTCCTTAAAATTTTCGGCAACTTTTCCGACGCTGTCGCCGTGCGTCAGTAAAACTGTCTCCTTTTCCTGCAGACCCCTATTTAAAAACGAAAACTTAAAATATTGACAACAACATGATAAGAGTATGTTTTGTTGATCAATGAAAAATACGTATTTTGCATTTTTGATTTAATGGACGCTTTAGCGATAAAACCAAAGAAACTGAATATAAAATACAAAATTTCAAAGAGTTTAAAAAAAATCTCGAATACAAAAAACCCAATGAAAAGTCCATAATAGTCAGATTTAATGCAGATTAGTGTTGAGTATACACATTTGTACATATTTCACATTCAAAGGCATTTTTGAAAAGTGTATAATACATATCCCAGTTTTTAAATCATGATTATGTTTGTCAAAATCAGAATTAAATAATTTCCACTCATTTACAAATAATCTACTCAACGTGTTTAAATGCACATCCACCGATGACAACGCTTTAATAATAAATGCCAACGTAATCGGGTAAAACTAGTGGGTGATCCGAGGCAGCGTACACGAAATAATAGCGATTCGATGCCAAGTGACTGTCTATCCTTTAACGTGTTTATATAGTTTTTGGGAAAGACAGTCATGGCGGTTGGCACGTGTCCTATCGGTTTGTTAATAAGTTAATGTATGCAAATAAGACACGCGCCATGCCGATTGGTTCATTCAAAGTGTTGACATGCAAATTCGAACGAAGCGATTTCTACTGATTGCCGGTGGAAAAAAATATGAAACCGTATATAACGTGTATTTAATTTGATATATGTGCCAGTGCATTACGCATTTGACGTGTTGAATAAGTTGAGCAATAGACGCATGCGATTAATATCGTTATTGGTCTTCGCTATCATCCGTTATCTATTTGGACGAACACATCGTCACCCCTTCTTTATTCAGCAACTAGCATGGACCTATGAAACGGCACACTAACAGCAGCGAGTGACATTAAGCTCGACCACAAGTGGCGAGCGACATCAAACTCAAGCCACCGGCTGGAGTGTAACATTGTGGCGGCGCGCCAAATGTTCTCTTACGTTAATGACAGCTGGCCTGTTGTGCCGGCTGGGGAGTCACGTAATAGTAATCCACTAGTGCGTGGTTGTAGGGACGTATGGAGGCAGCGTTCCACACTTGGCCGTTGGACAGACGATATGTATACGCTCTAAACACGCAAGTGACGGTCAATTGCGGCGACTAGGATGACTGACCCTTACGAATCATAGCGTGTGGACGTCGAAGTCGCACTGCGTCCCCAACAAAATAACGTGGTCGTGAATCTTGATGAGCATGAAGAGCAAGCATTGGGTTCAGAGGCGACCCATTTTCGGGCGCACTGAACTGGCGATGAATTCAGATGTGACCTTACGCGTGTGATGTGTTAAATGAGATGAGCAATAGATGCGTAAGATCAATATCATTATCGGTCTTTGATATCATCATTTATCTATTCGGGCGAACACATCACTACTATTACGGTTTCTATTGTGAGTCGATTTATGTATACATGTATGTATGTGCATAGTACAAACACATACTTGAATAAAGCGCACGTGGAATCCACGTGAATTAAATGCTCGCCATCTTCTCGAACAGCTTTTTTCTCAACTGATCCGCCAAACGCTTTATTTATCATTTGTAAAACCTTAAGTTATTAGCTCTGAAAGAGCGACAGAAGAATCTAAAGTGAAGGTTGATGAAATCTTGAAGAATGACACGAGTTTGATAGCCATAAAACCAACGAAATGTGGGTGGATTTGAGATTGGATAAAAATTTTGAAAATTGAAGCTCCAGTACGTTGTCAGTCATTAAAAGCACTGAGTAGAATTGATACCGCTTTGCCAAAACATATACTCATATTACAAAGGCGAGTAAATTGCGGAATTTCTACGTCCCAAAAAAGACAATTAATTTGAGCAATCCTACTTCTGAACCCAACTGTCTTCGATTAGGATCGGACAACAGGCAATGCATAAAGATCACCATATATGCATGCATGTATGTACATATGCGTGTCTATAATTCGTTATGCAAAAGCTCTCAAGAATTGTGCCAAATTTAAAATAGCGTATTATGTGTATGAAGATAAGGGATGGACCGGGTCCATGGATCCGGACCCAGCATTATCTGACACAAGGATACGGATCCGAAATTTTTAAGGTTGAAGACCTGGACCATAGGAGGGCAGCATCAAAATTCTGAGGAAAGCAAGATTTTTAAAGGTTTAAAAAATGGTCTCAAAATAATAATGTGGCGAAAAAATTTTTTTCGGCGTTTCTCCATTGGCATCAAAAATTACAAAAAAACAAAATTCCAAAAATCAAATATTGAGTATTATTTTGGTTTGTTGGGGGAAATTCAGCCTTCTGGGAGGAGTGCACGACCATGTGTGACCTGGGCCAAAAATTTGGAAGTGTCAGGACCTGGACCCGATTTTCTCCATAATGCCATAATTGAACAGGAACGGTTTTCACGATGTATTTCCCAATCTGATTAATATCCTATGCAAATGTTAAGAAAGAATCACCATGTGGTTAAACAGCAACGAAATATGTAATTTAATAAAGTTACTTGTAAACCGTAGCAAATGCCAAGAATAGGCATACCAATGCGGAATAAGTCCGGATCACAATGCAAAGCATCCAAAGCGAAAACCGACTTCGGTCCACCGCTGATGATGACGGCTCTCAAAAAATTCAAATAGAGAATTTCGAAAAAAAGAAAAATAATTAATAAATAAAAATAAGTTAATATGATTTACATACATTACTATTATTCGGAATCGGACTATAAACTATTGCACTTTTTACCTGAATTTGCTGGTCAGGTGTGCGGCTGGTGTATTGATTGGTAATATTTCGGATTCAACGCACAATTCTCTCACTCGGCGATCGATTACCTTTATAATTGACAAAAAATTTGAGAATAACAACCACAACCGGGCGTGGGGGGTTTGGGGGGTATGCAACCCCAGAATTCAATTTTCGATTTTTTTTGTTTCTTCCGCAATTTTTGATGTTAATGGATAGTGCTCGATGAGAAACGTCGAAAAATGGTGTTTTTTCACCATACCACTATTTTTAAGGCCATTTTTTGACCTCTGAAAAATCTCGCACCCCCAGAATTTTGGTGCCGCCCACCTATGATAACAACTATACTTCAAGGGATTTCCACAAATAAAAATACGGATAAAAGTTCAGGCAGCATTCAAACAAAGTTCATTATTTATATATTCTTGACCTTTCGAAAATAGATTAATACTCTTATCCTCTTGAGAATATGTTCGAGCAACTTAATAAAAAGCGGTATGTTTTTAAGCAGAATGACTGTCCATCATTTAAAAGTAAAATTGAGCATAAATTTCCTAATATCGAGTTCCGAACTCGAGCTGAATCACAAACTTAATCATTAGACATAGAAGTTTGGAAAACACAAGAATTTGAAAAAAAACGTAAAAAGTATATAAAATTTTATAATTCACCATATTTGCATAGGTTAGATATGTACACAGATTTAGCTTATTTACTAAAAATTTCAATGTTTGTCCAATCCAAGAAAATAATTACCTTGCCATACTGAGCTCCGCAATCGAGTATAGCAACTTTATGAGATTCCGATTCGACGGAGTCGCCATTGCCCATGACTGGCGAAACTATGTCTTGATCAATAACTGCAATCACAAGTTAATTCAGTAAAATCTGTCTAACTGAAAAACAGGCACGTAGCTGGCCGTCCTATCTTGGGGAACCAATACCAATCTCGGGGGGAACAAGCCCAAAAAGGCCAAAAATAGCACAAAATAATGTTTTAAAAGTCCTATTTTTCCCATTTCTCGGAATTTTACGGGTTCCGGACCCCCATTCCCCAGAGCTACGTGCCTGCTGAGAAATTTTAGTATGATCAAATAACGTAGCTAAGAACGATGTGGAACACGATTCGACCGTAAGGATATTGGGCAATTCTCAAACAGTAGAGTGACATTTAAGGATTTTTAGTTTTCATACAGGGAAAAGAGAAGTTACGTTGAAAAAGCAGGCTAAAGTAAAACTAAAAAAGGATAGAAGTTCATTTCAAAAAACTATTAAATCAAGCAAATCTTAATTTAAAATTGCCCCTTTATATACAGTTTTATAATTTACAGCTTTTTGAATGTCAGCTGGATTGGAAATTCAAACGAAAGTAAAAAAGGGCACTTTACGTTACTTACGTCATGACCTGAAGCATAAAGAAAGTATTTATTTATGTTCCACAAGGGAAGGATGTCCACAAAAGGTATTGAGGCATAGGTGCACTAGATCAAGATAATAATAATAATAATAATTATTATTATTATTATTATCAATATTATATTTATAACAATAACAATAATAATAATACTAATAATATCAACAATAATAATAACAATAGTCCATAATAATCAAGATAATCATGCCCCTTTTGAGCTCCTATAGCTAAGTGCATACGTGCTTTATGCTAATTCAGTGATTCAACGTACGTACATATGTAAAATTTGTTCATTATAAACTTGACTTGTATATAATTAAATAATGGCATGTTAATATGTGAAATAATTTTTTCAAATCTGATAAATTTCTGTTTGGTTGGCAAAATCCGAATTTTATTGGCAAATTTTGTACAGATTTTTTTTCAAGTAGATACATATACCTACCATAGACTTTAGGGACTTAGGAGGGTTTTCATCACCCCCCCCCCCCCCCGAGAAATTTTTCACCCCTTACCCAGAATTCGTGATTTTCTTCAAAATTAATAGAAAAGGTGCAGTTATAAGCGCTTTTGGCTAAAGTGTTAGCTAAAAAGTGTCAAATTTTTCGCGCTTCGCGCCGTTTACTCATTTTTAGACTAGGTACATTTTGTTCGATTTACCCTAATTTTTCTGATATTTTTTCAAAAATTCATTTGTTTCTTACTCGGAAAAGATAGATCGTCAGAAACGCCAAAAAATGATATTTTTGACGCGTATCCACTATTTTTTAACTACAAAAAGGCGCTTTAGAATCAAACCCCCAGAATTCCCATGCTGTGCATATCTGGTAGTGGTACTTACCGTCATTGTAAAAACGGACTTCGCAAAACACACTGAACTGTTACTGAACAAATATTTACAGCCATTTTTAGCTTCTATCTTTGAAACCTTTACATTCTTAACTTTTTCAAAAAATCGTATTTCACTTGGTCAAGAAGCCACTGAGACCCCCTATTCCGAATAATACAAAATAATGAAGACACATTTTTATGTTGAAACTATTGATTGTCGACCCTCCGTTTTCATCATAATGAAAAATCTATGAATAAAAAATGTAAGGAAATTGCTAATAATATTGGGCGCGTTGCCGAGTGGCGAATTGAGTTTTTCTTTGGGAGAACAAGTATATTCCATGTCTGTTTCGTCACCCTCGACTGCCGGTCGCTTCATACTGCAAGCACTACACAAGGAGCCCGTCTTGTACGATTAGTACACGGACGGCTTCTAACATTTCAAAAATAATATGACAGAAGCCTGGAAAAATGTCTTCCAATAAAAAACGGAATGGCAAATAGGAGAATAATGTGACAAACAAGAAATGTACCTAAGCAATGCGTTCAAGGGATGCTGCTCGGTAGGAAGGATGAAAAGAAGTATACACTCTACTAGTAAGTCCAATCTGTTTCAAGATTATCAAGAGATTCAGATCATCATAAAACAAAAAACATACATCAACTTTTAAATTAAATCAACAAAAAGTTTCTCGTTATTTGCAATTATTTATTAAAAAACCTACCTGCAGGGAGAGGGAACGGCCGCCCCTTTTTTAACCGTAAAAAATTTTTGGCAAGTAAATAATGCACGGAAAAATGAGAAAATCTGTTTTCCAGAAAATCGTCAAATTTTCGGCACTTCTCGCCGATCTAAAGCATTTTATGAATTTTGCCATAAGCGCGATCAAAAAACGACTTTTCACAGCCTATTTGGAGGAATGAAAACTTTTCGAAAATACGAGAGCGTTCGTGTTAAAAAATCAGTGTTTTTAGTAGAAAATTCCATGTACACATGTAATGGCGATGGTTGGTACAATTTGTGTATAAAGATGTTACGCTCTGCTAGGGATATCACGACCAGTAATACATTTTTCTTGATAAAACTTGATTTTTTCACTTTCAGTAGTGCATTTCAGCCCATTTTCGGAAGCGCTTTTTACAATCCACTCAATAATTTATCAATAAGGCGCGAAACGCCAAATTTTTTTTGAAATTTCACCTCTAAAACGCATTTTTACATTACAAAAATTGCCCGCATCCGGCGCGGCTTAAACATCAAAACAAGTACTAAAATAAAATCAATGCGGCACGAGACGCCGGAAAATTTTACATTTTATCTCTCTGAAACGCATTTTTGCATTACGGAAATTGTCTAAATCCGTGCAGAAGATGAGGATTTTCAAATACATCTAATTAAGTTCTATAGCAACTTGTCGATAATACTACAGTAATAGGCGCGACACGCCTAAAGATCAATAATAAATATAAATAGGTAATCTCATGGCGACAAAAACTTTGTAGCTCCTTGTTGCCGTAACCTAAGCTAAAATAATAGCCAGAACTATTTTTAAAGAATCGTTGCACAACAGCTTTAAGCTAGCGCTTAGCTCCATTTCAGAAAAAATTCGAAAATTTCTAAGGGGAGAAAATCCCCTGCCCCTTGCAGCTTATTTGTTATTTTTCAGTTCAGCGCCGTCCTTTTTAATAGTGATCTTTGAACATGTCTGATAATTAATCTTTGTTTGGGCTTAGTGAGTGCGAAAATAGAAGCCAGGGGAAAATGATTTGCCATGTTTTGTATGCAACACCGAGTGCAGTCTTCAGCAAAGTTGCCAAGTGCTATTTACAAACCAAATTTTATTCGCTGATCCGACATAAAACCAAGTAACATTAACACATTGATAAGTAACGGGAAAAAAAGGATGAAATATAAGCATACACAGAAAGACAAGTCAATAAAATACATAAATAGTCGAGGAAAGCTGGATATTGTAAAGGCAGTATCTGCATAAACTGCGCTTATTTGCGCCCCTGAATTGAATGATTAATTACAAACAATTACAAATATTGTATTTTCGTCGCACAAAAAAGAACACAATAAGAAAAGAAACATTAATATACAATGCAATACAATTATAAATAAACATTCGACATGAATCATCATACAAAATCACATATTCTAAAAGCAAGAAATTATTAATTAAAGTACATTTATACGAGATTAGTGCAAAGGACGAAGGTAGGCGCGCAGGCTACATAAATTATGCACTTAGAACACGCCCCCTAGCAAATACCCCGTTAGATCAACTTTTTCAACTTTTCACGGAGGGAAGCAACACTAGGAGATCTTACAACAGGTTCAGGGAGGGAATTTCATACGTGAATCCACCTATTGGATAGATCATACCCACGAACATCAAGCCGAAAAGGAGTGCATTCACATTTCATTGAATTTTGAGCATGCGTGCTGCTTTCACAAAAGGTAAAAAAGTCGGCTAGCTGCAAAACGCATCTACCACTTAATATCTGATACATCATACACCGATCACTACGCAATCTGCGAATCTCCAGGCTATCCAATTCTAAGGAACTGAGTCTTTCAGCATAAGAAAGTCCCCGAAATCCAATAATTTTACGTGTAAATTTCCTTTGAACATTTTCGATCATTGAAGCATGGGTCTTACGGTATAATTCCAAACAGTGCTACAATACTCAAGAAGCGGTCTGACGTACAGAGTAAAAGCCCTAGACATATTTAGTTTATTTTTAGAAGCAAATGATTTCGATATTAGCATAGCCCTAGCATAAGCTCTACGCGTTATATCCATTATAGTGGAAATTAAAATCAAGTTTACTTGATACGTAAACACCAAATCCTTTACAGAATTTACACTCAGTTCTACAGTCAGGTAAGAAATTCTATAAGAATGCTTGGGATTTCCAAAACCTAGATATAACGCATAGCATTTTTAAGTAGCAATTTTTAACTGCCAATCCTTGGACCAGACTACGAGTTTAGCGAAACCATCTTGAAGTTGGGTGTGATTGCTAGATAAATTATAAAGCTTGGCGTCATCGGCAAAAAAGGCAAACTTTGCTATTTAAGCGGTCGCTAATGTCATTTATGAATAAAACGAAAAGAATCGGGCCAAGTATACTGCCCTGAGGAACACCGCTAGGGACAGATTTTTCGCTCGAAAACTGACCGTTAATAACAACCCTTTCAGTCCAATCGCTCAAAAAACAAGTTAACCAACTCAATAAATCTCCAGAAAATTCAAAACTTTCCAGTTTAAAAATTAATTTACGGTGAACTACAGTGTCGAAAGCTTTAGAAAAATCAATGTAGATAACATCAACAGTGTTTTTTCATCAATTGATTTAGTCCATTCATTTTTGCACTTTAGTAATTGCAATTCACATGATTTACCTTTTTGGAAACCAAACTGACCGGAGGAGATCAAATTATTCTCAAAAAAAATTTGGAACGCTTCACGAATTTGCGTGGTCATACTCTTGCAGGGGCCCATGCTAATCTTCTCTGTATCGTCCCAATTTTAGTATATAACTTCCTCAGGTAGAGAATTCAAAACAGAGATTAATAAATTACAAAATTCAAATTTTCTACAGTTTTTGTTTGCCCGATTAACAAAAAGCTTAAAAGAGTTCATTGCTCGGTTTGAATTTGTCAAAAACCTCCAAAGTTTTACCTCGAACTGCATAAAAAACCCCCGAACCAATGGTTGAGCATAGGCGCCGAAAAACCTTAATCGCTAAAAAATGCCCTCAATGGCCTCAAAAAAGCCCCAAAATGGGGAAAAACCCCCCAACTTGGCAAACCTGGTCTCTTCAGACACCCGTATAGTTTGAGAAAATCACAGTAATTTATACTTTAAAATAGATTAAAACAGAGTAATCGTACAAACTTGTGCATCTGATGACAAAATGTGCCACACACACACGAAAGCAGAATATGTTGCAATCGTAATGCTACTTCTAAAAACACTTGTGTATGTCAAAATTAAGGGATTAATTTTTTAAATAGAGGCATTTTTCAAAATGGATTTTCTTAAATGTAATCGTCCTAAAATTGTGTACTGTTTAAAAAACTAAAAGCCTTTAATGCAATTTCAAAATGAATGCGTTATCTCACAGAGTTGTATCTGTGTATGATATATGCTATAAAAAAATTGCATTTGTGTATGATATATGCTATTTTTATAGGCACAAATGTACATATAGGTATATAGGTCGTGGTACCTACTTACAATATAGTATTGTAGGTACCTTAAGTCTATTTCACGAAATCTTGTGCATGGATGATAATTTTAGGAACATTGCGAATCAATTTTTAAAACGGTTTAAACTGGAGTAGGTAATAATCACGATGTTGTGCTTAGGAATTGACGAATTGACAAAAACAAATGTATGAGGTTCCAGGCAAAATTTTATTACTTTGGCTGCCAATGCACTTTCGTGGCTAACTGCTTCAGCAAAAAAAATTGATTTCTATGCACAAGATCTTATGAGTTTTTAGTTGGGTATGTAAGTACTATGTACGCAGATTACGTATACATAGCCGGCGTAGGTGTATGTACAGTTTATTTTTAACATTAGTCTGTCTGACAAAACCTTGTGCAATGGAGAGAAATTCTTGAGTCGATGTACATCGACTGCAAAAGCAATTGAAGCAACAAAAGCGATACTGTGCATAGAAATAGATAAGCTTATGAAATTTTACTGTGCAAAATTGCATTACAGTCACCTGCTTAGAAACTACTTTTGTACATAAGTAGCTGCTCGTTAGCTTGCTGAAAATTCATTTCCATGCACAAGGTTTCGTGAAATAAACTTATTTCATGTAATTTCTCGAGAAACTAATTTCTTTATTAATGAAGAGGTCACGGATCGTGCGACAAAGACATTGGGTGTTACAGTAATAAGTAACTTGGTTTGCTGAGCGTACTCCATGCGCTGGGTTAAAAAATAGACCATATATACCTATAGTCTGTTTCATTTATCCGAGAGCTTTTTCAGCAAATGTTTTCGGAGGTTACAGTAACCCCTTCTTTCTCATTTACTGTAGGTCGTTAGATCTCACTATAGCTATGTAGTAAAGACGGTTTTTTCAACAACATTTTTGCGGCATAATTTATTCTCGTCTTCCAGCAGATCAATTAACTTACTAATAAAAATCGCGCATTCAACATATCCTGAGTCGACACTTTAAACACAATCGACTTAGATGTTAAGAAACGCCGCGAACAACCGCATAGCTCAGTGGTAAAATCTCTTGCTTGTTGTCGAAGCAACCCGGGTTCGATTCCAGCCGATAACTTTTTGTCTAGCGCACTTACTGTAGTATGTCCCATCACTGATTAAATGCCTAAATCAAAATTATTTAGGCGTATTAGTGCATTGAAAATGGAAGAATTCTAGCCACTCGCCCTCACTGAGCTGATCTGCCGGAGTACAGTAATTCGTCTTGTTTAGCTTACTGTAGCCCTTAAAAGAATTGACTAAAAACCTCTCGAATAAATGAAACAGACTATACCTATTTATCGTATTATGCAGGTAAGTTTGCTGCTTGCATCTTCGAGAGCTTTTTAGTTGATTCTTTTAAGGAGCTACAATACGCGAAACAAGACGAATTACTGTACTTCGGCAGATCAGCTCAGTGAGGGCGAGTGGCTGAAATTCTTCCATTTTTTAATGCACTAATCCGCCCATATAAATTTAATTTAGGCCGCTTAATCACTGCTGGGACATACAACAGTAAGTGCGCTGAACAAAAAGCTATCGGCTGGAATCGAACCCGTGGTGTTTCGACTGGCAGAGGTTTTACCACTGAGCTATACGGGAGTTCGCGACGTTTCTTAACATCTTAGTCAATTGTGTTTAAAGTGTCGACTCAAGAAGCAGATGCGCGATTTTTATCAGTAAGTTAATTGATCTGCTGGAAGACGAGAATAAATTGCCGCAAAAATGTTATTGAAAAATCCTTGTTTGCTACGTAGCTAAAAGTGAGATCTAGCGACTTACAGTAAAGAAGAAGGTTTACTGTAACACTCGAAAACATCTACTGAAAAAGCTCTCGGATAAATGAAACAGACTATAGTCTGTTTCATTCATCCGAGAGCTTTATCAGCAGAATATTTTCCGAGGTTACAGTAATTTTATCTTTCCTACTTACTGTAGGTCATTTAGAATCACTGTAACTAGATAAGAAGGTTTTTCTATTAAATGGCACAATTTATTCTCGTCTTTCAGCAGGTCATGCAGCATGCGGATGGAATTTGCGCATTCAGCTTATCATAAATTGACCCTGGCCTTAACCCTCCTGCTACTAAGGAGTCACGACGCACCCTAGACTTACCAAGGACTAGATTGAAAATTTATAGTCTGTTTCACACAACTTCGGTCATAAATTTTATAACTATCTCCGACAATAAGCTGACAGATAGCGAATATAGCATTGATCTGATATATAATTATCGTAACCCCGGCTTAACGTCTATGAAAATTCTTAGAATTTATGCACGAAGTTATGTGAAACATACTATAGTCATTGGGGAGATAACAAAAATGAATAAAAATACATACTTATGGTGGCCAAGAGCATGAGAATTTCAAAAATGTCATTAGTTTGCACAAAACTGAAAACCAATTGAAAAAAAACGTATTTGAACCTTAAAAATGTGTAAGAAATGTGATCTGCGACACGCGTACACATGTTATGAAATAATGAAATCAAGCTTTTCTAATAAAATATAGGTCAATACGTTTTATTTTGTTCAATAAAACATGTGTTGCAGTAAAAAAGAGGTTACTGAGAAGCTTGCCACTTAATAATTTATGGCCTTACAGCAAGGGCGTAGCCGGGGGCATATGCCCCCTCCGAAATTTTTAAAAATTTTGTTGATTTTTCTGGCGCAATAATTGTGATCAGAAAATTGAGTTCAAAAAAAGGCGAAAAACGTCAAAAATCTTCCGGCACTTAGCGATAAGTCATTATTTATTTTTTATAGATCCGCGAGTTCAGAAGCTTGAATAAGCTAAAATAATCCATTGCTGCAGATCACTTTAATGATTTGATGCACTATTTGTTCCTTGAATGTAACTGTGCATGCTTTTCGAGCATAATAGTAAAAGTGCAAACATAATTGCCTACCAGTTTGCTTATTCTCTGCTTTGTTTGTCTTTCTTTACAAGGACACATAATTCTATTAAAATCGAAAAGAATGACCAAATTTTCTTGTGTTCTTACATTTTCTGATTTCTATTAGAACAAAATTTTCATGGATATGTACATTTTTCTATATCCAGCGACCCGTTGCTGCACTATATACTAAGCAGAGGTCGAAAAACGCATTTCAGCTCAGAATTCTTGTGTGATTTGATCAATTTTAATTGTTTTTGGGCTTAATTCAGAACTAAGATTTGGCCAATCTCGCGAAAATTTTAACATTAGTATTCAACATTGAGGTGCATTGTTTACAAAATTTTCCGCGGCTCTGCAATGGATCCGCTGTGGCCTACCTTAAAATCTTGTTGTACGTGTAAAACATTTTTTGGTAGGACAAAGAGGGCTAAAAAGGGTTAGGAATTTCTCCGAAATTTCCGGGTGCTTTGCGCTGGAAGGTTTGTCTGTTCTGTATGATTTAAACAGTATAAATTAAGTTTAAAGAGCAAAAGCGTCAAAATTATCTGATGCATAACTCCGCCGATTACTGTTGTTACTTTTGCAAAGTTCCAGCATTGCATCGAATCAGTCAAAATATTCTAGTGCTTTGTACTAAGTCATTATGGCGCAGTTTTTTTGTAGAGCCTGAACTTAAGCATTATGCCAAAATTGTTGTGCACAAATTTCATAATTTTCTGCTCTGTCAAAGTGTCAGTATTCACAGAGCTATAAAATGTTAACGGCGATAAAAAAATGCCTTAATTCTATAGTACTTTGAGCCACTCATTATTTCCGAACTGTTTGTCTATAAAAACGCCTTAAATTCTACACAAAAATGGTGAAAATTTTATTTTGGCGCTTCTGCGCCGCTTCTCACTTGTTGTATGGTTGATTGTCAGAAACCCAAAAGTCAGACAGGGCTACACTACTAATGGTCGAAAAACTCAGTTTTATTACACATTGTTCCACTGTACTGTACCACATCAAAGCACTCAACGCAAAAGAAGTCTTTAAAAATTTTTGTACTTGCCCCACTCCGAACCAAAATCCTGGCTACGCCTCTGCCTTACAGTAAACGGAAAAAACAGGCAGCTAGATCACGGATCTAGAGCTTGGTAAAAGTAGGGTTAAACAATAGATAAACATTTTAAACATCGCCGCGAACTTCCGCTTAGCGCAGTGATAGAACGTATGATTGTCGTCGAAGCAGCACAGGTTCGATTCCTGCTGCACAATTTTTATTTAGCGCACTTACATGCTGTAGTATGTCCACCACTATAAGATGCTTGAATTTAGCATACGGTTAAGTGCACTAAAAATGAAACAGTGACAGCCGCTCGCCTCCACTCCACTTTCTGTCAAGTTATGTACAGTAAATCATCTACTTAGGTATACTGTGGCCTTCAAGAAAATATACTAAAAAAGCTCTTGAATAAATTAAACGGTTTATACATATAAATGAGGTGCATAGAGCACTTACGCAATACCGTGAAATAGAATATCACTACCTACGTATTGCGAATAAAACCAACTACGACCGGAAAGAAATAAGAAAAATTTTTCCTCTTATGCTTCGCGTCGAACATAATCTATAATATTAATTTCGAGTTGTGTGTAAGTGTGTGTGTGTCTGTGAGGCAAAAAAGTTTTTACTGGATAATTTTGTGATACTTATATTTTCACTCAATGGGTATTCTCGGGCGCTAATTACAATTTTTTGATCAAAATGGCTCGATCGGACTCCTGAAACCCGGAAACTACGGATTTATGTAAAAGGTTTTGGTAGCTCTAGCCGCTTATGCAATTGCCGCAGGGTAAAATTTTAAAGCCACCCTAGATCAACTTTTTATGCGCTATCGACTGGTGTAAACCACTTTACACTACAGTGTAAACTGATGTGATGCCGTAAGAAAAACGTGATTTACAAGTGTATTTTATCAAATATCTCAAATCGCAGCGGATAAATTTTTTTAAAGTTTTCACCAATTCTTGGATATCTTATGACTGACCTTACTGTAGAATTTGAAGAAAATTCACGGATTGGTTTCTGAGATACGGGAGCCCAAAGGTACCCTATGCATAGCGTAAAATTTAGGTTTTTGTCTTTTTGCAGAAGCACAGATTGACTGTTGCTTCCAAAATTTGGCCCCTGGGGTTTCTGAGACCGCTGATTCCATATTCGCTACTTTAAATATACGATCTGGCATCATAAAACATGTATGAGACGGGCTGAAAGGAAATCACGTACGGGTACTTATAAACATGATTAATCACTGAAAAAGAGCTTGCACCAAGTCAAAATTTTTGACCTTGTAAACCAGCGCGCGTGAAATTTAATGCGAAGCAATCGGAAGCAGCAAACATGCAGCTTTCGAAGAAAGCAGCAAACATGCGGCTTTCGAAAATACAAATCCAAATGTTTTTGCTTCTAGCGGCTAATTTAATATGCAACTTTTTGCATTTGTTTACAATGAGGGCAAAGTTGAACATTGTACAAAGTTGAACCCGACGCTATAAGATAGGACGTGATACAACATACTCAATGCTATACAATAGGACGTGATGTAACATACCCCATGCTATACAATAGGACGTGATATAACATGCCCCATGCTATAAGATAGGACGTGATATAACATACCCAGTGTTACAGGATAGGACGTGATATAACATACCCCATGCTACAAGATAGGACGTGATAAAGCATACCCAGTGCTATAACACATCCTGTGCTGTAAGATTGGTGTCCCAAAACATCAAAAATATGGTTTGCACCAAAAAAATCTTTAAACATCCCAAAAACATCAAAAAAATGGTTTTGACCAAAAAAATTTTATAAACACCCCAAAACATATAAAATATGGTTTTGACCAAAAAAAATTTTCAAACCTCCAAAAACATCAAAAGTATGGTTTTGGACCAAAAATGTTTTTTAATATTCCAAAACGTTAAAAATATGGTTATGATCAAACAAAATTTCTCAACATCCTAAACCATCTAATGGTATAATTTTCAGAACATCAAAAATATGATTTAGGATAAAGAATTCTCAGAACCATTCTATAACGTCAGAAATATGGATTTAATCAAAGAAATGGTTGACAAAAGACAGTTTTAAAAAAATTAAAAAATACAATATCTTTTTACCAATAATTTTTTAGAAATATCCCAAAAACATCAAAAGTCCCGAAAAATAAAGAAAATACAAGAGGCATCTCAATCTCATACAGCTATCAGGCCTAAAATCAGCCAGGGCAACGCCGGGCAGCTCAGCTAGATATAAAAAATTTAAAAACCGCTGGCCGATCCATTGCAGAGTCATTCAATTTTTTATACTAATTACTGCTTAAGATATTATTTGTTCACAATCATTAACAACGAAGAAACGAAACACAAATATGTACACGCAACACACATACAGGTAAATACGGACCGAAACTCACGCGTTCTATTCCAAGCGAACGAGGATGCATGTTATCTTACATAAATTTGTAGGTATATCTAGTATTACGTGTAGTATGTAATCCAAGGTAAAAAGATCAAAAAAGTAGACTTCGCATCCGATCGCGAAAAGAATCGGGTAAGTTTGCAAGAATATCAAGTCTGACAAGCAAAACTGAGCGCGACAGAATCAAGCAAAAAATGAACCATACATACTACCAGAATGCACTACAACGCGGTACTACCTACTTAATCTTGTTGTGTAATTTGTCTGATTATAGCGAGCAATAAAAACTAATTGACCAAGTATAATACGAGGTCGACTGATGATGCAACTGAGTTATAAGAAACTTGCGCGGCCAGAACAAGTTTACTGTCGATAAACGACTCTTGCCGAACGAATTGTTGTCAGAAACGACTTTAAACGGTATTCTTCAGCATCTTATCGGTCATATTTTTGGAAAATGCTCTGAAAAAAATCTAATGGAAATTTCTTTGACAGATCGTTCGTCAAGAAGTATTACCTGCCCACATTTGCGTATGCAATTAGGAGAAAAAATCTCTGCACGACATAGCAAATTATGTAGCGACGAAATTAAGTCCCGTTTCATTAAAGTTTGAGGTTTTTGAAAAAATTTCAAGTGCCTCACAAAAGTGCTTAAAATAATGCCAGCGTTGGGATGTTCTACAGTATAACGAGTTCGGTGAGACATGTGTCATTGCTAAGCCGCAATACTGCCTCAAAATTTTAAACCACTTTTGTAGCCCAATTGCTGCGGACCAAATTCAAAGAAAACCTCAAAGTTAAATGAAACAGACTTTAGGTACCTAACCTTACAGAAAGCAATTCACTCGACTTATAAGCACACCTGGGCGTGGGGAGGGTTTGCTGGTATGCACTCCCGAGAAACTCAAATATCACCCCAGAAACCGAAATACCCCCAGAATTCAATTTTTGAATTTTGTTTGTTTTTTCCCGCAATTTTTTGATGCCAATGGATAGCGCTCGATGAGAAACGTTGAAAATTGGTGTTTTTTCGCCATATCACGATTTTTAAGGCTATTTTTTGACCTTTAAAAATATTGCACCCCAAGATTTTGGTGCCGCCCACCGATGCTTATAAGCAAAAATTTATAAAACTATGCCCCTATGTTTGAATACTTTCAGGCAATCCGAAACACTAAGCAGCTTTGCATTTTTAGGACAGCGAAGCTTTTATACATAAGACGTAAAGAGCCATTAAACGATTGGAGGTGGGTCGCTCTCATTCATTAGCTACGCATTATATTTGGCAAGATTAAAAGTAGTATACTTTCGTTGTACGCATTAATTTTTGGCTTTTACAAAGATTTTTTGCGCGAAAACATGATTTGACGCTGTGTCAAACTTTTAACACAGAAATTCGTAAAATGTTCAGCGATTCGCAAAGAATCGTTCAGCATATACATACTTTTGTATTGCAATGAGCAAATACGGACAATGAATTAAGCAATAATTTTATTTACGATTAAAATTAAAAATTTCAAATTCTTAAAACTTAATTTTTGAGCCAGTTTTGCGAGTAAATGTTAGAATTTCAACACCAGAAACGCTTATTTTATTCAAAATTGACATAAATTTCGGAATATCTTCAACGGAATGAGCGTATAATCACCAGAAATGAACAAAATTGAATTTAAGTACCGTGAGTGACAAAAATTATTTGCCTTTAAATACGGGATTCTAAGAACATTTCTAATCTTTTTCGAAGAAATTTAAAGTACCGTTTCTTTTTGAATGATTAACTTAAATCCAGAATAGCCATTAATTTTTTTGTAGCTCAGCCTCGAATTCTTCAATAAACGAATCGTTAATTTTAACCATTTGTCCACTATCGTTCATCGATTTTACCGCGGTAATAGCTAGATTTTTTTACGTCATCCAATAATATTTTGACAACACGGCAAATTTTTTTAATTACGAAAATTTCAAAAATTTTCGAAAAATTTCTGGATTTTTTTGAAAAAGTGCACTATATAAATCCTGCTTATTGATAGTAAGTACATATACACCTAGACGACGAAAATGTCAATTCGCGCGTTAATAAAGTTTTTTGGATAATTTTTTATTAGGCTAATAAAAGCCGATTTATAGTTCCCATTAAAAAAGTACTGGATCCGTCCATTCCACACCAGGCAAGTAGCTGTGGCGGACTGGGGGCTCGGACCGACCCCGAAAATTCAGAAAAAACCGGAAAAATAGTACTTTTACACGTTATTTTGTGCTATTTTGGCGTGAACCCCCCAAAATTGGTGTTGGTCCCCCCAAAATAGGACGGCCAGCTACGCGCCTGTTCCACACCTGTGCGTGGGGGTTGGGGGTATAGTCCCTCCCCGAGAAACCAAAATACGCCCCAGAATTCAATTTTGAAAGTTTTTTGTTTCTTTTCGCAATTTTTTCATGCCAATAGATGGTGCTCGATGAGAAACGTTGAAGAATGGTGTTTTTCGCCATACCGCCATTTTTAGTGGCAATTTTTCAACTTTTAAAAAATCTTGCACCCCCTCAGAACTTTGGTGCCGCCCACCTATGCGTTCACTCGAAAAATTTATAAAAAAACACGAAGAAAAGCAAATGAGCTATTTTTCGATTTCTTTTCATTTAGTCGATAAGAGGCGCTTCGCATATCAGCAGCTGACCACCAAGGCCGCCAATTAAAAGATAACCTTTGAAATAAATTGATGCGTAGCCCGCATTCACTGAAGAACCATCGTTTGCGAATAGCTCGGATATTACCCACTGTGTCTTCTCCTTATCCTGAGTTCTGACGCGCAAAACCTGTTCCAAGATTTAAAAAAAATTTTAAATTTATATAGAAATTTAAAAAAAATTAAAATAAAAAAATTTTAAAAATCCCCGAAAAAATTTAAAGAATTAAAAAAGACGGAAAAGTTAAAACGGTCAAAATTTGTATACCATTAAGAATAGCTATCAAGATTACTATGAAAATAAAAAACGATTCAGTATTATAAATAATTTTAAAAATAATTTTACTATAATTCTTACCTTTTTAAATAATATTTTATCATAATTACAGTATTATTTTGAAATCTCGGAAATGTGCAATTGCAGTCATCTCGACCATACATATACAGCATAGGAATTCTGGGGGAGGAGTCAGGCCCAAAAATTTTTGAAAAGTGCCTTTTTGGGCTAAAAAAGCTAATGGTACACGTCAAAAACACTGTTTTTAACGTTCCAGACAATGCTCGTCCTTTCTATAACATAAAAACGTAAAAAAACTCAAAAAAATTTGAAAAATTGAGTAAATTGAACAAAATATAGTCACAAAATATGAATATGGCGCGAAACGCCGAAAATTTGAGATTCTCGAGCCAAAAATGAGAGAAAAACGCTTAAAAAGGGCACACTTCTAGCAACTTTTACGAAAAATTGACAATTCTGGGGGGTCGCAGCCATTTGGGGGGTCTTTTGCCATTCGGGAAGGGATTTAACTCCCTCAAGAACACGTCTCATCTCGACGCACAATTCTGTTTAGTAGTAATTTTGTCAGCGTTTCGCTTTAGAACACTGCAAATACGATAAAAAAGTAAAAATAAAAATATTCAGTCAAAAGCATCATCCCTTTTATTTAAATAATGCAACAGGAGAAAAACTGGTTGAGAATTCGCCATTATACAATGTAGTGGAAAGAGAGGCAGTGAGACATATAGCTACTTAGAACCTTGTAAATTGAGCAAACAAATCAAAAATTAAAAACAGCAAGCCGTAAATAGAAGTATCTATCTGGTAAAATTGTTTTAAACTTTTCAAAATCATTCAATATAGCTGCTTTAATTATAGTTTAAATACGTAGTTATAAAAAATGGATGGCAAATAAATATTCCTGCGAGCAAATTTCTGAAAAATTGAGCTCTCACGTGAGACGAGGTCAGGCCTGACGATTTGCGAGCGTTGAACGATAAAAATTCGTGCAATACGGGAGAAGCTGTGAGCCAAATTTCGTCTGATTCAGGGTCAGCGAAAATTCTATTTGTACTCGTTAGCAAACTCAAGTCCTAAAAATTTAAACTACGAAACTGAAATTGAAATGAGAACAGCAGAAGTTAATAAAAATTCAACCCTCACAAACTGAAATTAGAGGTTATAAATTTTTAAAATTTAAAAATTTAAAACAATTAGGTACTTATCGTACTTAGGTTTTTGAGATTTTCATGTATTTTCTTACTTTTTGCAAAGGCTATCGTAGAAAGCAAAAAGATTTTGTGCATCAGCCGTCTTAGCGAGTAAGTTTCATAAAATTTGCGAAAATAAAAAGCGTCGATCAACCGGCTAAGCCTATAATGCTAGCCTGTCTTGTTAGACTGAATCACAAAAAAATGAAAAACATCGAATCAAAAAAATCATTATAATTGAATTCAAAAAATCGATACTGAATTTTTAAAATCTTAAAAATTTCAAAACCATAACACGCGCCTATTTGTAAAGAATCAATAGAAACGAAAATAAGCTGAATTCATGATTTTTGTCAAAAAATTGAAGAAAACGCGAAATGAGTCAAAATAACACCTTAAAAGAAAAACTTGTTTCACGTTATTCTATTCAGTAAAACTTCGTCGTAACTACAGCACCATCAACGGCATACGTGCACATAGGGAGGGGTGAGAGGGGGTATTAAACCCGCTGAAGGGTCCAAACGTTCGGCACTGTCTAGCAATTTCAGCCAAAAATATTGTATTTTTAAGCGATTTTGACGTAAAAATAGCCAAAAACTAAATTTACTTTAGCAAAAATTCTAAATTTTTACCCCCTCCCTAGACCCGAAATTTCGATTTTACCTTCCCCTGGCTAACCGGACCTTGTGCATCTATGATCATGAGCACTTTTCATGGCTACATTTCGAAACTGACGATTAAAACATTTTAAGACTTTTCAGAAATCGAGTAGCGAGATTAAATTTTTAATTTATTTAGTATTGTTAATCAAAACATATTTTTAAACTTACATTTTTATTTTAAACATTGTTTATATATTTAATTTTATATATTTAATTTAATAACATAATTTATGCGAAAGTTGGTCTAAAAACAAAGTCATACCGCTTGTTTCACGACAGAACCGTCCAAATTGATTCTATAAACCCTGACCACTTCTTGAATGGCGAATGAGACAAAAAGGTATCTTGAAAACAGCAACAGAAACCAATGAATATTCGTTTAATTACCGTAGTGTAAATAATATTGGATTAGTATAATATTCATTAATATAACATCATTATCAATAATATTAATATTTATATTTGATTCGCGTATATTCACTTCATGAACCTCTTAAAACAACATATTCTTTCATGGAATATTCAATAAAATCAGGAGTATTGACAGGCACGTAGCTGGCCGTCCTATTTTGGGGAGACCAACACCAATTTTTGGGGGTACTAAGCCCAAAAAAGGCCAAAAACAGCACAAAATAACATTAAAAAAGTCAGATTTTTCCTTATTTGGGTGGGGGTCCGAACCACAACTTGGGCGTGGGGGGGTTTGGGGGGTATGCACTATCCCCGAGAAACCAAAATACCCCCCAGAATCCAATTTAGAAAAATTTTTTCCGTTTTTTCGCAATTTTCTGATGCCAATGGATAGTGCTCGATGAGAAACGTCGAAAAATGGTGTTTTTCGCCATACAACCATTTCTAAGGCAATTTTTTGACCTTTGAAAAATCTTGCAATCAACCTCCCCAGAATTTTCTTGCTGCCCACGTATGGTCCGAACCCCCCCATTGCCCCAGAGATGCGTGCCTGCGTACTGAATGTGTTAGTTCGCAAAGCTACTTTACTAAACGAAAACTTACTATTAATACTGAAACGAAATGACTTTGCGATTGTGGAAATTATTCAAAGCACAAATTTGCGGAATCTTTCTATCAGCTAGTATAATTTTTTCATATATTTTTTACTTTTTATTTATTATTTTGAATTGACATTTATATCAGCTTACTTCTTATCTTTGTCCGCAGCTACGCCCGTCGGAGTCAACAGACGACGGTCTGCAGCTTTAGCCGACTTTCCGTCAAAGTAAATTAAGCTCCCCAGATTAAGCATGAAAATGATTTCAAGAAACTGTAATATTCTTGACCGGAAGTAATGTTTGTTCGTTAAATAGAATTTATCCGGGCCAACGGCTAGTATACCTTCAGCACTGAAAGTTAAAAAACGGATATTTATTTCCTAGGATGAAACTGTGCCGAAAAAACACTAAAGTACTCGAAAATGTTTAGAAGGGCTGTATTTAAAGAAATCAGTCTCCCTTTTTTAAAGCTCCGATAATTACAGAAATAAGCTGCTTATCGACTAATTTGTAAATACATATAACATGGGCCGGAACTCTAACTGCCCGTGGCTTCAAGGCCTTATATTCTAATTAAAAACTTTTAATGATAAAAAAGAATTATCATTCCTATTAACAAAACATAAAAATAATAAAAAAACAAAAAATAAAAAAATATATACATTTAAAGCATCTACTTTTAGATTCGTGCCTAAAAGCATCTAAATATAATTAGAATAACCTGGATGATTTTAAAATAAACTTGCTTGTATATCCATGCGTCACGAATCGTTTTCATGTACTTAGCTATGGACAATTTTTTGTCGAAGACGAAGCATTCCACAACATCTCCAGCCAACATGCGATTGACGACGTATAAATTTGTAACGCCTAAGGAAATGAAGCAAAAGTGTAAATTAAAAAAAACTACGATTAAACATAATTCACCGTACGGTTTCTATATTTTTCGCTTTTGCAAATTTTTATTCAAATAGGAACTCGAAAAATTAAATTTGACATAGGCTCAAAATAAATAATAATAGCAGAGATACATTCATAGCACAATACAAAACCAAGCTAGTAAAAGTTGTTTTTAAACAAAAATTAAGGGTAAATAAAAAATTATAAAATATAGATTTTCGTCAAATAAAGGAATTAAATAAATATAATTTTCATTCAGACATCTAAAAATGTACGCCGCAGCTAAATCTAGCATTTCATCCCACGCATTCCACACATTAGCTTGCCTTTGCTTTGGTAAAACGACAATCCCACGGGATTGAATTTTTTTGAATCGAACGCGTCTCCATCGCTGGTTATTAGATTTATTTCTTTGACCTTCGGTGCATTTGCACTAATGTTCTGTATGGATGCGATATCAAATGAATAAAGTCTCCCTTGTATCTGTTTAGACGCATTGGATAATATCAGCAGATCGAATCCCTTCAAATCAAACGCAAAAATTCAGTTTATTCAGAGTATCTGATTAAAAATTTCGTATACCGAGCTTATAATAGCTATTCCATCAGGTAAGAGAGCAATATCCGTTACGCTACGTCCTGAAAAATCCTGGTAAATATGCTTTTGTGTAAGAACAACTGAATCAATTGAAAGCACGTTAATGATTTAATTTAAATTTAAAAAAGATGTAAATTAAATTCTCTAAAATTGAAGTGCTCCAAGTTATAAGTTCATCGACTGCTGATCCATTCATTTTTTCTTGCAACTTTCTACTGACTGATTTTTATTTATTTTTATTATGTAAGTAATTTTAATCCGATAATGAATGGGAGAAAATGCTGTCTACAGCTGTTTGAATTGAGAATATACTTACAAAAATTCGGCGGATTCAATGCAAAATGCAGATATTACTGAAAACATTCAACTACTCAATAAATTTTTAGCAAAAAATGCAATCAACGGAGAAAACGTAAATGACAATGAAATCAGGCTGAATATATAAAAATGGATCAAGCAAGGGACTAAACTGTTGCAAGTGATTTTTTCAAATCTTACCGTCTGAATAACTCTGTAAAAACTACGTTTCCTATTCTTCAATGAGCAAAAATAAGTTCCTGATTAATCGCTAAAATTAATATCAGTTCACTTCAATTCGTCCTTTTTCCTTCCTTGCAAACATGAGCCTCAAAAAACTAAAGCAGCCTAAGGTTTGATAGCTCATAGCACTTTCGAAAATATTCTAACTAGGGTTGAAACGAAATAATATACACTTGAATACAACAATTTGCATAGAATGTGCGTAATGAAATAGGGATTAGATATGCACGGTATATGAAATTCAGACCCCTAGAAGGACGAGATGAAATTTTTTTGGGAAAGCTAAGGCGAAATTAAGGTCAAAAACGGAGTGCAAATGTGCATGAAACTGTCAATTACTAGTTTTATTTTATTTTAATGTTTATAGCAATTTTTAAGCGTATTGCAAGTCAAAAAAGTCCTCGGGTTGACTCCTAAAATACAGGTCTGACTGCCAAACCGGTCACACTGAGCATCTATGTATGAACACTCAGAATCCGAAAGAAAATAGAAAAAATAATTTTTGAAAGTTCTATTTTTCCGCGATTTTTTGATGCCAATGGGAAGATATGATGAAAGAAGAGATTTTGCTCGTTTGTAAGTACCAACTATGTTATGTTCTGCTGTTTTACCTTCGAAAATTTCTGTTAGACCCATCCAGGATATCGGTCCTGCCTATATAAGCTTGAGTAAGAACGAAAAACGCGCCACAAAATCATTACTTAGGAATCGAGTCACTCACTTATTCCACCAACTCTGCTGCATTGGCCCGGGAAATGCGAGTGAACTTTCTTATTCAAGTCCAAAAGAAGTCTAAAAATACGATAAACGAAAATTAATAAACAATGTGAAAAAAATTTGGTGAAAAATTTACAGCGTACAAGATTTTTATAGATGTACAACAGAGAAATGCGAGAAAAATCCACCATATTAGCGTCTTTAGCATGCCACGAAAATGTATTGGCCGTTGAAATTCGCCACAACGCAAAAAAAGCTCGATTCATTAAATTAAATGAGAGGCGAACAATCTAACTTTCTATATTTATTTAAGAAGACCCAATTTTTAGAAATGCCGAGCACGTTAACATCGGGAAAATTCCATAGAATGTATCTATTTCAAACACGTAGCCAGGGAGCGCTCGAGTCAAAACAAACAACCGAGTCTAAGAATTATACATGTAGCTTGGAAACGACATATAACAGGCCTTCAAGCAAGAATCGATAAACTGCATGCATAATGCAGCACAGAATATCTGTTCATGTATATATGCACAGCGCATACCTGCCTTCATTTCTCAGTACCTCATCCGAGTGTCAGAAGTAATACCCCAAGCTTTTCTCGATCTAACACAGAACTATAATTTACGTGATTGCTCTATCGTAGGGCTTTCACAATTTATCAAAATTAGTACAATTCCAAAAAGTTTAAAATGCTTCAATTCAAATTTATGTTACATTTACTGGTTGACAATGTGAAAGTCTATCCAGATAGCTGGAAATATAGAGAAAAGTTATTAAAAACGATTTTGTGAGCGTGGCTGAATCCGGAAATGAAAAAGATGAACAAAAATGCCTGAAATTGGAAAAATAGAGTAGGAGCCAGAATGAAAAATGTTCTATTTTCAAATTTTTCTACAGAAGAAGTGTTCTTTGATGGAGGTTTGGATCTGGTATACAATTTACCCGCCACCGTTTTTTAGCCGATTCAAATAAGCTACAGTGACCAAACTTTACACAAAAATTATCAAACACGTTCTGACTCGCATCAATAAAAATAGTTTTGGTCATTGTAGCTTATTTGAATCTACAGTGTTGGTCACTGTAGCTTATTTGAATCGGCTAAAAAACGGTGGCGGGTAAATTGTATACTAGATCCGAAGGTTTAAGCTTTCCTCATGGCAACTTTGATGTCTGGATCTCAAGTTAAAATTTTTTATTTATGTCTATTACAGTTCAACAGAAAATTGATAGAAATTGAAAATAACAGATGGAACCCGGAAAATAATAAATTCATTTCTTTTTCAAGGAAAATTACTTTTTAAGTTTAGAAGATTTTGAAGTCAAAGTTGAAATTCTGTATTTGTTGGAAAAGCTCTAGAAAATAGAAAAACGGCTTTATCTGGACTGGAATTCTTCCGTCTTGACCATGAATCTTACATTTCAATATGAAATATTAGAGTTCTGAGAAGTATGTCTATGAAAAAAATTCAGCCTTAAGTTTCCTATTCCGTTTCACAAAACCGATTTAAAAACTTCAATCTCAAAAAATTACATTTTTTCCATTTTTCATCTAGATATCCATTAGAGTATAACTACCGGCCTTCCAAGTATTTTTTCATTGCCAAACCGTGAACATAACTTTATTTCAGGATATCCATTCTATTTATGACTTATAAACGACTCGAACACTTAGTTTTAATCCAGTTTTGGCCCAAATTCTCGTATTTTTCTTGAAAATTATACTTTTACTTTTTCGAAAGCAGTGCAGTAGAGATCTGAAATGAATCCATCATATGCAGCTTAAGGAAACTCAAGGAGGAGCGGTAAACTCGGTTTTTATTAAGTGCCTTTTTTGGCCATACATGCACACGGTAAACCGGGTTTCCTGGAGGGCGGGGGTGAATGACTAATTTTTTACCTATTTAATATTAAATTTTTGTACTTATTCGTCGTATTTTATTCTTAATGAATATTTATGGCAAAATTTTAGGGATGTCCCAAGCCCCGGCCCCGAGCAAGGCTTGCCCCGCACCGGGGCTATAACATTTGTATTTCATTGCAAAACTCTAAGATTTTCTTTCAAAATCAAGCTTGGAAATTACGAGGAACCAAAGAAATGGTATATTTCAGAATACTGATCAATATGGCAAAATTTGATCATTAATTGTTTCTATAGCTCAAATGAAGATTTGGACCCAACTTAAACAATTTAAATTCTTCTAATACTTCTAAATTAGTTATTAATTAACCTATTAATATTCATTATTATTATTATTACTGTTATTAAATCATTGATACATTTATGATTTACTTATTAATTTAATTGTTCACCTCGAAATAAATAGCCTAAATCGGATGACGAATAAATTTTTTTCTATTGTCAGATCTTGTAAATGAAATTCGATGATCTATCAACTCTGAAAGGACGGAATGCATTCAAGGATCAGCTGAAGAAGAAAGCGAGATTCGACGCTGTGATCGCAGTTCTTGCTACCCTGGCCTAAATATCATATATAAATATTGTTTCTTAATTCACAATTTTATGAATTTCTTGAAAATCAAGCTTGTGCTGTCGGGAATATTTATCGCATCAGCCACAATCTTGGCAAGAAAAAGATGTTTTAAATAGTACAGCTGGAAGACACGACTAATTCGGAATAGAAAATGTAGAATCGGGAGTCTTAAATTCAAGAACTGCAATGAATATAATCAATAGATGAATTAATAGTTTTTACTAAAAATTAATCAAATTTAAGTGGAAATTGGAACCAAAATAATAACGTTGAACATAAAAATACATGCTTTGAACTGAAATGTTTATACTTTGTTTGGCTTTTCAGCGGAAAAATTAGTCTTTACCATAAATAAAATGACGAGCACGCAGCATTACAAAAAATTTCTATTTTTCTTAAAAACTGACATCATTCATTAATTGAGAGCTTGGATTCTTAGAGATATGGGTATTCTATTTCGAACTTTAAAATTACATTGCAATTCTTTACCTCCCCGGAAATCAGTCGAGAAATTTTGAAAATCTAAAGACAGTTGCACATTTATGATTTATCACTGATAATTGTCATTTTATTGGACTGATTCAGTATAACGTGCATCACTGATATTTTTCGAATCGTTTTCTAATTTCTTAAGCTTTCAATCTAAACCCTATACGGTGAGAAACCTGAAATTAATCCCCTTTTCACAGTCATATCATTAAGTACTAACATAAAAAAGTACCGTAAATAATTTTAAGTGTACACTGATAGAGTCAGCATTCATTATTATGCATAACATCTTGCAACGGACCCGGTGCCGGGGCATGAGCCCCGGCCCCAGCTAAAAAGCCTGCCCTAAGTTATCCATACTAAATTTGCATTAAAACAATAACAATAAGAGCAATAGCAATGACCTGCTACATCAAATACATACAAAATAATGGAACAAAAGTGTCTGGACTGAATAAATGAATTGAACAGTCTATTGCGTCTATTGCTCTAAAAATAAGTATATGTACTCGAAATTACATTATTAGACTCAGCAATCAGTTTTATTCCAAAATGGCCGAAGGGATTGCTTATCAAAAGTCCTGGTAGGGGATACCCCTATACCCCCAGTGTGCATGTGTGTTTGGGCTCGGAAACTATGATGACGCTTCAAGGACACCATTTTTCAATTCCTGACGTTTGAGTTTTTTGACCTTTCTAGAACGCAAAAACACATTTAAAAAATTTACGAAAATTCAATGAAAATGAACAAAATTGTTAAAAAACTTGCTGCGCGAAGCACCGAAAAAATTGATACTTTCATACAAAAAGATCGCTGCAAGCGCTTAAAACATCGCATTTTCTATTTTTCTTTGGCAAATCAAAAACCTTTAACCTTCCAAAAAGTATGATCATCTAGCTGACTCAGCCAAAAGAGCTGAATCAAAAACCATCTTTCCCAATGCCTGATGCGGATTGTGCTTTCGGATCGCTTCGCTATCTCACTTTTAGAACCCGCTTTCAAATATGTAACGCAATCGGCGTAGCATGTACAAATTTAAAAATTACGGATGAAATCGAGAAAACTACTAAATTGAAGCCTGAATTGTTTCAACAAAATCTCACTTTTTATTAGACTGCAGAGCTGCGCTAACACGCAATGCATGAATTAGTTACATATGCAAAAAAATTATAGTAATCAAACAGTATAAATAGGTATTAAAACGTTCTTTGGCGTAACATAATCACTAGAAAAAGCAGGTAGAACGCATGAATTACATCATACAATTAACGGTGAGACGAAATCCTTAACAAGCAGTGAACGCAGTATAAACTATTGAGTAGTGGGAGAATATGTATAAAACTCATTTAATAAGATGACAAGAAAACTGTTTCAAGTCAAAAAGGTTGTATTTACGACCACATCTGGGCAATGCCCCATTTCGGCCCGTCCACAGGATGAGCCAAGCCAATAGTTTGACGGGGCGAAGGGATAACTTGGACGGGGCTATGTTTTGTACAGGGATTTTCGAAGATCTATTAAGAAGAATGAAGAATACAGCGTACGAGTATAGTGATTATTTAGCAGTGTATAAAGTTGCCTAGATACCATCTTTATAATTTGACCTCATTAGTTGGAGCAAAGTGACCGCTTTTTGAAGCAGACCCACCGTTTTTATAGACAAAAGCACTAATTTTTAACGCAAACCCACCAATTTTAAACATGGACCCATTTCTTCCACGGACGAATCCACCTAAAGGGATGAACCCACCTTTTCAGGAAATGACCCACCGATGTGGCAGATGGACCCACTTTTTTCAGGGACCGACCCACCTATTTGGCTAATGGATCCACCTTTCTCAGGGGCTGACGCACAAAGTTGGCTGATGAACCCACCTTTTTCTGGGACTGACCCACCGATTTGGCTGATGGACCAAACTTTCTCAATGGCTGACGCATCGATTTGGCTGGTGGACTAACCTTTTCCAGGGACCGACCCACCTATTCGGCTGACGAACCCATCTTTCTCAAGGGCTGATCCACCGATTTGGTTAATGACCCACCTTTCTATCAAGCTGACCCACCGATTTGGCTAATGGACCATCTTTTTCAGGGACTGACCCATCGATTTGGCTGATGGACATACATGCACAACATAGAAATTCTCGGGGGTTAAATTATAAAGTGCCTTTTTTGCCTTTTTTGGGTCCAAGAATGTTAGGCACGTGTCAAAAACATTGTTTTTCAGCGTTTCTGACGATGCTCCATCTTTCAACAGCATAAAAACATGAGGGAATCCGCAAAAAAATCAAGAAATTCGGAGTAAATTGAAAAAATAGATATAAAAAAATGAGTGTAATGGCGCAAAGCGCCGAAAATTGGGCACTTCTGAGGAAATACATGGCTAAAAACGCTTTAGAAAGCATCTTTTCTACAATTTTTAAAATTTTTTTGTGAATTTTCAAAAAATCGTCAATTCTGCGGAAGGGGAAAAAAATTTTTGCGAGGGGGGGGGGGTGAACATTTTTCTTGGGATGGGGGCGGAGGGTGAAACCTCCTTAACATTTCCCCAAGATCGTGTATGCTGATGGACCCATCTTTTCATGAACTGATTCACCGATTTGACTGCAGGGGCTGACGCAGCGATTTGGCTGATAACCCACCTTTTTCAGGGACCGACCCACGGATTTGGCTGATGGACCTACATTTTTCAGGAAGTGATACATCGATTTGACTGACAGACCTATTTTTTTCAAGGACCGACCCACCAATTTGGCAGATGGATTCACTTTTTAAGGGGCTGACACGCCGATTTGGCGACCCACTGATTTGGCTGACGTTTTTCAGGGACTGACCCCCCGATTTGGATGATGCACATTTTTTCACGGACTGACCCACCGATGGCTGACGGACCCATCTTTCTTAGGGACTGACCCACCTATTTGGCTGATGGGCCCACCTTTTTTAAGGATTGACCCACCACTTTGGCTGATGAACTTAATTTTTTCGGGGACTGATTCACGATTTGGCTGATGGACCCACCTTTTTCAGGGATGGACCCGCCGATTTGATACTTTTATGTGCTTTTTACTCAAAAAGCGCCCAGAATCGGTCGGTTTCTATATTCTTCAGTTTTGAACCGATATAATTCAGTCAAAATTTACTGAACATGCTTTAAAGTGCAGTTTTACCGCTAAAACGAGTTCTATTGGCTATTTTTACCATTTTCATCGCTTTAATAGCAAAAAAGTCGTGAACGCTAAATTTACTGCTTTGAATTCCTAGGTCTTTATCACCCCCTGTTGACCCTGATTTTGTGTGTCTATGCCTCAGCTCCCTATGTGCATGTATGCCCCCACCTCATTGGCTTATCATGGTTGGCGAGATTCAGAAAAATTTTCCGGCACTTCGCGCCGGATCTATTTTTTATGTATAGTTTTATTCTCTTTACAGCTCCATATCGCTCAAATTTCAGTTAGACATGATGAGCATGTCAATTCTTTCCAGTGTTTCGCGCCAGATTAATTGTTCAGGTATAGTTTTTTGTCTTCTGGCCCACTCAAGACAGCTCAAATTTGAGTAGAGCATGAATGTTTTCCGGCACTTAACGCCGGATTTATTGTTTACCTGAATTTTTGCAATCTAGCCCGTTCAAAACCGCTCAAATTTGAGCTAGACTAGTAGAACATATCGAATTTTTCCAGCGCTTCGCGCCGGATAATTTAGTTTTTGTTTTGTTATTCTTTGTGAAAAACAAAGATTAAATACAAAGACCGAAGCTAGAAAATTATTTGTGATTAAACGATGAGAAATCACTTGAATTTTTTTCTTCACCGTTGCATAGAGCTAGCCGAGATACGCTCAAAAATGCCTTTATTGTTACCTCGTAATGGTTCTCGAGATATCTGACATCAAAATTCTCGCCCCCTCAAAATAAAATCATGGATACGGGCATGAATTCATATATTTCTGTCCACCCATAAAATGTTAAGAATGAAGTTGAAAAATTCGAGATCCAAAAATTCGATTATTCCTTGTATGTTTTACTGAATAAAAGCAACGAAACGTGGCCAAATGAGCTAGGAGAAATAACAATGAAGTCTTTACCTCATTAAAAGAATTTAATTTAGGCTATTTCGATTATTTTTCGCATTTGACTTACTAAAAATGCTCGGACCCCAAATTTCAAAAATTCACTCTTCCTCATCTATAGACCTTGGTAATCTATGATTTTAGTACTTAATAGATTTATACAGTTAATAATCTCAAAATTTTGATACTTCGCGTCAAATTATTTATTAGGATTCTGGCATGCTTCGTATGCATGAATACATAGAGAGAGGTAATTTTAATTATTTCCAATTATTTCCAGCCACCCTGACGCCTAAATTTTAGAAATTTTCCGGCGCTTTCGGCAGGATTTATGGTTACGCTTACATCGCCGAGAAATGATTGCAGGTAAATAGCGCATTTTCGCAACTATTTTCGACTTTTTGGGATAAGTTATGTAACCCCCTTTCGAAAATCCTGAATCATCGACTGCTCCTAAGAAACTAACTTCAAATAAGATCAAAACTGACTCTTGTCATATCCAGTCAACCTAATTTGAGAATTATTCAGCCTTTTTAGAAACAGGCAACCTTTTATTGAAGAAAAATCCGACCTTTTCAAGGTCAGTCAACGTTTTTGGGAATAGGCAACGTTTTTAACAACCAGGCAATCGTTTCAGAAACAGGACAACTTTTTTTAAAACAAGATCAACCGTTTTCGATAGTCAGCCAATCTTTTGGGTAATCTTACATTTTTCTAGGACCAGGCAAAATTTTAAGAAGGAATTGATTATTCATTATAAACTTAACCAATTAAGCTTACCCGATATTTTTGTCAATGGGCAACATTTTAGAGGAGATTCCAACTTTTGGTGAATCAGTCAAGGCTTTTCGAGAATCAATGAGGTACCTGACCATATTAACCTTTAATGTAAGATTTTTATATTTACGATTATTTTAATTATGAATCAATATATGTAGGATAAAGCATGGAAAGATGGAGTAATCGATTTTTTTCATAAGAAAGATACAAATAGTAGGTCGACTCAAGCGCGAACACAAAAAATGCCTTTTGCCGCATGTTGAAGAATAGATACAAGAGCAGCTGTAGCTTCTCGTTCTACGACTCTTTGGATTCAACTAGTTAACCAATGGTCTTGAACTTTATTGACGACGTTGAGTACCCTTTTCAATATCAAACTTAAAAGCAGGCTAAAGTAAGAAGAATTTGCGAAGTGCGGCTAAAAACCGCTAAAATAGATTCAGCGTGCATCTGAGCTAGTAACCTCAAAATTTTCATGTATAATTCCGTCTTCTAAACCGCTCAAAAAAGCTCAGATTTGAGTTGGACATGGAGAGCATGTCAATGTTTTTCCTGCGCTGTGCGCCGGATTCATTGTTCAGCTGTAGCTTTTGCCTTCTAAGCCGACTCAAAACAGTTCAATTTGAGTTATGACATTGAGATCATGAATTTTTTGATGTATTGTTTATCTTTGTTTTTGTCTTCTAGCCCGCTCAAAAACGCTTAAATTTGAGCTAGACATGTAGAATGTGTCAAATTTTTCTCAACGCTCTGCGCCGAATTATTTGTTACTGGCGCACATTCTCATAGGGGTGAGGGGGTTATATATTTCCCCTACCTCAGGGTCCAAGACTCGAATCATTGCCAGACGATTTTGAGCTATCAAACCTTTTCTGCATGAATTTTGAGTACGAAAGTAGCAAAGATGTTAAAATGTATTCGGCGCTTAGCGCCGACTACTACATTTCTGTTTTGATTACCCATAAAATGCCTAGAATGAAGGTAAAATGACTTAAAAAGTAAAAATTTCGGATAAATTATTTCATTTTCTTCTTATAAAAGAGACGGAACTACTCAGAATTGGACAAAAATTTCTTAAAAATGCAGTTTTCCATTCATATTTGACCTGAAAGTGGTCCAAATTTTGGAACTTCACCTTGGGAAACTTCATTTTTCTGTGAAGCACAATGATCAAATACAAAGACAGGAGATAATAAATAACTCATCGATTGAATGATGAGAAACCAGTTATTGTGCAGATAGCTCAAACGATAAATTTGCTTTACGTCAATTCGAAATAACGTGAAAACTTTTATATTTTTTGGAATTTTTCTTCACAAACGTATAGAGCTCGCCCAGATACGTTAAAAATTTCCTTTGTTTTCGTCTATCTCTTAATGGCTCTCGAGACAACTGACCTCAGAAAATTTCGGTAATCCTGAAATAAAGTCGTGGATACGCGCCTGCACATATGTGTAAAGGCCCATATATGGAGGCAGGGGTTAAAGCGGATAATTTTTGATTAAAGTGATATTTTTCGCATGTTGTATAAAATTCTCTGCATTGCTTATTTTCATAAAGCTATGAAAGAGCTTAAAAGGATGAAAATATCGAAATCTTTCAGTTCTAGGCGTCAGATATAATTCCTGCATTTCTTATCTTCAAAAAGGTACAAATCCAGCTAAAAAAGATAAGGACGTCAGAATTTTCCAGCACTCCGAGCCAGACGTATTAATTTCTGCATTGCTTACCTTCATAAAGCTGCAAAATTGAGTTCGAAAGGATATAAAAATCGAAAATTATCGGCGCTACGCTCCAGATATAATTTCTGCATTTCTGGTGGTCAGAATATTGCAAAACTGAGATTCGAAGAATAAAAATTTAAAAAATTTCAGGCTAAACGCGCCAGATAAAGGATATAAGGCATTTTTGCATTGTCGAAGGGCTACAAGATTGAGTTTAAAAGAGTAAAAGTGCCAAAACTTTTGCTGACTCGTTTAATTTCTGTGCACAGAACTGATTCAAAAACGCAAAATACGTCTAAAAATGTCGTTTTACCACTTAAAATTATGTCCAAACAATTTGCGATCTTCTCTGAAATAAATTCTGTATGTATGTATACGGGGCTGCACATTTATAACATTTGAAGATATTTTCAAACCATCGTTATACAAACACCAGCTGTGAAGCTTAGAGAAAAAAATTGAAAATTCTTCAAGTGCATTTAAAACGCCGCTAAAACAGTTTCAAGCTAGCTTTTGCTGTTAAATGCAAAATTTTCAGGCGTTTTGCGCCGATTTAATAATTTGATATATTATCTTTACAATATACATCAAAAATTGAATACAATGACCTCCATCGTTGTAAAGGGCTTGTGACAAAAATAGGTAACCTTTTGTTCAAAAGTGACCGATTAACCTAAAAATTGGACGCCAGAAAGCGACGAAACTATTTCTATTACCATAGGAGACCCACCTAGCTCTTTGGCTGGAAGTTGGAAGGGCCGGATCATTTGCCATTGGTATGTTCATGACGCTACGTACCAGGTCACGTCAAGATTCAATCAAAATTTCTTACCACCACACAGAAATAAACAAGTATCAAGCGTATAAGACATTGCAACAACCAAGCAAATTTTTGTCACATTTTTCGTCAAGCGAAAAATAAGAGACGCCATATAAGGGCCTAGGAAGGGTTGAGAGGGGTATTACCCCTGAGCTTTAAAAAGTGATAGCTATATATAGCCATTGGCCCAAAAAGCATCATTTTTCGAGTGTGAGTTCAAAAATACTGTACTTATTTTTTCTGAGTCCGAAAAGCATTTATAGCTATGTCCGCGAGAACAAAAAAGCTATATATTTGCCACAAATGCTCGAAACCGATGGTTTTAAAGCGATACCATCGTTCTTATCGAACTGGATTCGTTTTTAACAAGGCACTTAGCTATCTACTAATTTCTGATTTTCACTCCTCTCTGATAGTCTGGCCTTACGCACCTATGAAACATGCTGGTAATCAGGCAAGCACAGCATGAGAATTGTGAGGAAGGACATTTTTAAGTGCCCCTTTTGGGCAAAAACACGGTGGATATGCGTCAAAACAGCATTTTTGGAGTTATTGACGATGCTCTATCTTCCCGCAACGTAAAAACATTGAAGAAATTAGAACAAATTTCAGAAAAATTAGAGTAAATAGATCAAAATACAGACAAGTACCTTACGCGACGAAAAGAACTTAGTCATAACCAGCTGCTGACATAAAATTAAAGCATTTGTATTTCAGAATTATGATCCGTATTTGTGTTTATCGTGGATCAGCTGTCTAACTGTTCAGCTAGTGTAATGTTTCAATCAAGCTTTAATAAGTCATGAGGCATTCTAAATATTCGTATGTGGCCAAATTACAAAAATATGCAATTCAGTGTAAAAAAATTTACCTCTTAAAACTGTAGAACAACATGTTTCACTGTCATAAATTATAACAAATTAGGATTAAGCCATTCAATCTGGCTACGACGCGTGACTGCTTCTCGAAAACATAACCACTAACGGTTTATTATTCAACAAAAATCCGTTGGTTTCGCGCAGGGCTCTCTTAGCCGCGCCCAAATCCTTGTAAACGACAAAAGCTTGCCCCCTGAGGGGGCCTTTCTGCATAAAGCGCAAATCGAAAGCTTGTTGAGCTACCAAATCGTCTTCCGGTACAAAGGCTCCGAAGAGCTTCCACAGATCGATTTCACGCGAATTTTTTGGAATATTTTTGACGTACAAACGTAAGGAAGGGTCGATGCGAGCGTTTTGGTCGAAAATTTTCATTTTCGACATTTCCCTAGAGCTGAGTCGATTTTTCCTAATATAATCCAACGTAAACGAAGATCTGAAGTCAAACTTTGCATCCGGATATTTATCTGAACTAGTCGATGCGATGGAAGCTGATTTTTCGCATGTGAACTGGCCAAACGAGCCGCAATTCTGTTCAATAATTGCCTGCGGGGGCACTCCATTTCTTAGCGAGTCTATGTTGAATTTTAATATTTTTTTAGGCCAAAGATTTTCGGAAGGTTGGACGGATCTATTAAAACTCTTCGAATTTTTAAACGATCGCAATCTAGCGGTTAAAAGCCTGTTTGAAGGCGCTGACCTCGAACAGCAAGGCTCCCAATTATCCTCGGTCGATTCGTCATCTGTTTCACCCTTATTCTTGTTAATGTTAATCTAGAATGAAAGCATTAATACATCTTCAGCAGCATACATAGTGTACAGCGTGAAAATTCTGGGAGGTTCAACCCAGTGAAATTTCTAAAAAAGCCATTCTTGGGCTAAAAACGTTGAGTGAACGTCAAAAAACATTGCTTTTTCTGATGTTTCAGACAATGCTTGTTATTTCTAGAGTATAAAAACATGAAAAATTCGAGCAAATTGAACAAACTATAGTCACGAAACGCGTAGATGGCGCGAGGCGCCGAAAATTTTACACTTTCGAGCACGCTTTTTGTATTCGGCAAAGATTTTCCCGATGTACAAAGAATTTTAGGGACCGTCTGACTTTTAGGAAGATGAAAACTGTAAAAAGGTGTAGAATCCTCCAAAATGTTCGACGCTTCGCGCCGGAATGAGTAATTGTCTATTTTATATAGCGTTATAATGGCAGAATTTGCATTTAGAATAGAAAATTATCAAATTTTTCAGCGCTTTGCACCGTTTGGAGACAATTTTCAGTAATTTCTGACGTCAGAAACCCACTACGCTAAAATCGCTACTGTACCATATCATAACGTACAAAAATTTGCATGCACAAAATGTACAAAGACTTTTAGGCCTTAGGGACCATGTACAAAAAACACTGCAGTTTCGAGCTAAAATTTAGTTAAAAACGCTTTAAAACACACTTTCTATGATTTTTTTTGAGAAATTGACAATTCTGGGAGGGGTCGCCAGCCATTTTGCGTGGATCAGTAGCCATTCTGGGGATCACACCTTAAACCACTTGTGATTAAGACACATTCATTACACTGGTCAACAACAATTTTGCTTCAAAAACAAAACTAATTGATTCTTAATCAGATTTTTGCGCTGATTCCGAATCTGGCCTCAGAATTTCTTCAGCACGTCAATTTTTTAAGATATGTGCATATTAAATTTATGCAAATCAGGGCTTTCATTGATAATAATTATGGAAATCTAGGAGCCACAACAATTTTTTTGGAGTTTAAACTCTAAAATTGTTTTTATGCAGACTTACAAGTAATTCAAATGTCAATGGTGTTGCTTACTTTATTCTCAATTGTAAAATATTACGACTAATTTGCATATTTATTGTAGTGTAAAGTTTGAAGCATATATTCGGACAGTTTTCTATGCTGATTACAAATCTGCTTACGGTTTTACACCAGCTAATCTAGTTTTTACAAAAATTCTGTTTTAAAATATATTGCAAAACACTATATGTGGTTCGAGAAGTTTCAAACAATTAGAACTTCTGAAAAAGGTTCTCAATGTAAATGAAAATCATAATGATTGCTCCTATCTTTTAGCATCGACAAAGTACTATATTCTAATTGTTTGATAGAGTTGGGAGTCAATAACTGTATAGTTCTATAAGTTTGTATATTGTTCGATTTGCTTTAAAAATTTTACTTTAGAATTTCTAAACTGCGTCAATAAATTCCTATCATAAAAATGCTTCGCCAATGCAATTTTTTGTAAGGAGTAAATGAACTAACACAAAAGAAAAAACAGATTATGAAATCAGCACAAGAAAATTAATTAAGAAAGTGTTTAAAATTATTTAGAGGCAGACACACTAGACAGACAAGGATTCATACTTTATACTGTGTGAAATATTCAAATTATGTATTTTATTTTACAAAAGTGAGTAAAATAAGCTACGGGAACAGTTTTAAATTTAAGAGGTAATCATGTAAGAATAATGCTTTAAGATGTTGTCTTACTGTGATCACTTTGCTTTTCCCAATTTGATATTTTTACACACAGAGATATCATAATTTGCATAAATTTTAATTTTTAATATGCAAATATCTCAAAAACTTGACGTGCTACAGAAATTCTAAAGCTAGATTTGGAATCAGCGTAAAAATCTGATGTAGAATCAGTTAGTTTCATTTCTAAAGCGAACAAAAGTTTAAATTTGTTGACCGGTGTTACCATTAAATATCACTAGACCACTAAAAAGGCTTACGTATAGAAGTTAGTAAGAAAGAATTGAAAAAATTAGAAAAAAACAACGACCAGACCAGACATACTGGAACCATTAGACATTACTGCTAATCAGACATGTAACGGATCGAAATTTTCGGTGGCAGAGTCCCTGGCCAATTTTAGGGGGAAAGGGGGTGAATGACCTCAAATTTTGGCTAAAAAGCACCTAAAAAACGGCCAAAAAATTCGATTTTTTTCAAAATCGGGAAGGGGGATCAAAAAACTTTATGACTTTGAGGGGATGGGGGCCGTCCGACTCAGATTGAGGGGATGCCCTTACCCCGTGTCAAATGTATGCTGTTAATAACATATTGCCATTAAATTAGACATTAAGAGAGTTGGGGTTTAAACCGTACAAAAAGAGAAAAGGTAAGCTTTCACAAAAAATATCGTAAAACGGGGTCAAAATATGATAAAAAGAAAATTCCTTCAAGAGTTTGAACGCATTATTATACCGTAAATTATTTTCTAGGCTTTTTCGCATTTACACTAATTTCAAGATAATTTTGTCTCAATTAAGCTCTCAATATAACACCAGAGATCGACCATACTGGGCTGGGCACGTGTGATAACGAATAGGAAAGGCGGGAATAATCAATGGGGAAATGCAGACACAGAGGGCAATGCCAATATAAAATTCAGTAAAATAGGTAATAAAATTATCCTATAGAATACAAATAGGAAGAGTAAGTCAGAAGGGCCAGACTTCCTTGCTATGACGGAGCTCCTAACTGAAATCAGCCTTATCGCTATTTCTCCTACAGTTATATAGTTAGGTAACTAGTACACGTGCAAAAGAAGTTTTTGAAGTTGCTAACATTTTTTGCAACTTTCAATCATGTGCCAGAAACTTCTTTGATACATTCCGATAAATATATCAGGAAGACTCACAAACGTGAGCTACAAATGTAGGTAAACGCGTTTTAGTTCACTATTGAAAAGCAAGGAATAGAAATATTACCACTTGTTTCCATTCATTGTCCAGACCGAATGGAATTTCAATACGCATGGCGTTGATTAAATATCGAACATTGGTGTAAAAGGTTGCGTTCGTAAGCAACAGTTTAGTTACAAAGCGTATAAATTCGCCGGAAGGAGGTGGAAATAAATACTGTTCGGTTGAAGGTACGAGAGCAAACATAATTGCAATTTTAGAATATTTAATTAGAATTCTAAGGCACCTGACGGCAAAAAGTTTTCGTCACGAGCGCTTCTGAAAATAATCGCAATAAATTAAATTGAAATCACTCAAAAACGCGAAAAATTACAAGTTATAGGTAGAAATTAAATTAACGGACCTTTTGAACAATTTCCCTGCCACCGTTTTTTGAGAGACGAAATACAGATACAGTAATCAAATTTGAGGTTTGAATGTAAACAACCTTCATTGACTTCTGCACAAAAAATTAAAGACAAGAAGTTATAAAGTAGTTGTATGAAAAGTTTCGTTACTGCAGCTATTATGGATCGGCTAAAAAACGATGGCGGGGAAATTGTTCAAAAGGTCCCAATTAATTATCACACAAGCATTTAATGAATTGATAGTTCTAAGATATTTTGACGTACAAATCTCTAGCCAATAAACAAAGTTAAAACGTTAATGAATCGCTTAGTTAACTGAGCAATGAGTCCTAAGACAACCCATTGACACCTGTAATAACTAAAAGCCAGTACATTGTTAGCCTACCTTTCGTTCATTTATTAAAATTATTTTGTTATGTGCTAGAAAGTTTTTTGACAAGCACTTACCGTTTTTAGCAGAAAAAAGACACTTTTAAAAAATTTTTCGGGGTGACTTCCCATGCGTAACATGAATATATGGTATATACTTGCTAATTTTTGGTCAACGATCGGAATACCGAATTGGAAAAACCAGTTTTTGATTAGAATCAGCAAACAAGACCCAATTTCTAGAATTATACACGTTCTTGCGGCACCATCGGGAGGTCGATTCTCAATCTTTTGCGTGAAACTGATTTAGGTGAGACTTCGTAAACAAGCGAGTTGGATGCAGGAGCGCTGATAGAGAGCGATGTGCTACTTTATAAGATGCAAAAGTTCAATAAGTAAACTGTGTTAAAAAGAAAAAATATTGCCAAATCAAGGTCTCAAGCAAAGGACAACAACGAACCGCATATTTTATTCTACACAATATGTACATTTACAACTTTATTCTACAGTAAAGGTAAATATTAAACCAAATAATCATTTCTTTGCAACGTGTTCATTGTACAAACGCAGGCATTCGTTTGAAAGATTGTCGTGATACTTGTTTATTCTTTGCTCAAAGAACGACTTTATGACTTTCTGGTAATTCGGCAAGCCGGCCAAGTAAAACAAGTGATCGATAGAATTCTAAATAAGCAATAATCAAAATAATGATGCATAAACAAACCTTTAAAAAAATCTAAGGAAAAATTTCAAAGAATTAATAAAAAATTTAGGAGGCAATAATGGTATTTATTTCGCTACGACAATCTTATCATTGATTAAAAAATATACGACATTCAGCAGATTCAAAACGTATTGACTTCATTGAAAAGGGTCGTGCGTGCCTAAGCGAAAATAAGCATTTTTAAACATTTAAATTATGCACGCCCAAACGCAGCCAAATTTTTGTTGAAAAACAAACGATAAAAATACAATAAAGCCAATTACATACGAAGGATACGGTCTTCGGTCGAGCATTATAGTCACTAGCAGGCCCATATTCAGGCGGGCGAGGGGAGGGCCCTCCTCCGAAATAGGAAAAAAATTTTCGAGGGTCCTCAGAGGGAAAAATGGAAAATTGACGAAGTACGACTAAAACACCGCCAAAACAGGATTTTAGTGTACTTTTGAGCTAGTAAACTCAAAATTTTCCGGCGTTTCGTTCATTATGTGTTTTTTCTCCGTACAGCACAATGATTGAATTCAAGGGCAAGAGGTAAGAAATCATTCTTCGATTAAGTGATGAGATATCAGCTTAAGTGATAAATTTGCTGCAAATGTATCAATATGAAATAGGTGAAAATTTTTTAAAGATTTTCTTGAAATTTTCCTTCAACATCGTACAGAGCTCGCCGAGATACGCTCAAAACTGCTTTTATTATCGCCTGTCTCCTAATGATTCTCGAGATACCTGGCCTCAAAAATTTTCGCTCCCTCCTTCGAAGTAGAATTCTGGATATGGGCCTGGTTACTAGCAAAGAAAAATGCTCCGACGGAACAAAAAGGGTGAACATACTTGAAATAACGCATCATTAAGGTTGTTAAAGGAGGGGACTAGAGAAAAGTAACCTATGTATGCTTATTAAAGTTATATGGATCTACTAAAAATCAGACTTCCGCTAAAAAACGCAAACAATCGAAGTACATTATGCGGCCTGCAGGAGGGAATTGCACCTCCGACATAAGAAAAAGATGAATAGTTTAGTCCTAGAAAAGAAGCTATCACAATCCAAAAAACGACATATGTATTCTTACGCTAGCATGGGACGCATTGCCATGGGGCAGCAATCAAGAAAATGGTTGATAAGAAACTAAATCGACTATTAAAACACATCAAAGCCTTCTTATAATCTCTTTTCCTGACGCTAGTGAACAATCTTTCGTCAAGGCACTTTTTCAGAAGCCGCAGAATATACTTCGATTTTTAGCGTTTCTTAGCGGACGTCTAATTTTTAGCAGATTCATACAACTTTCACACGCATACATACATAACTTTTCCCTAGTCCGCTCCTTTTGTGTCCTTAATGATGCATAATTCCAAGTATATTCGTCCTTTCTGTTCCATCAGAGCATTTTTCTTTGCTATTACCCTACTTTTAATTCGCAAGATTTGAGTAAATCAGTCATTCATTATGTACATACAGTAACATGCCACAATAATGACAGCACTCCAAGAACGCGGAAAACAATATTGTTCTGAACATCATGCAAAGAATACTTACACTCAGACTCGTAATCGTGATCTTATATGAAACTTTTTGAAATGAATCAAGATTTTGCAAGGCTTCAAAACTAGTGTTAATTTTTAGTGTACACTTAACACAACTACTCGGTGTAAAGAAATCATAGACTCAGATTCGTAATCCTGACCTTAAGGGACATATTTAAAAAAATCACGCTTTGCAATGCTCTAGAAGTAACACATCAAAAATAAATGAATAGTGTAGACATTGCACAACTACTAAGTGTAGAGAAGACTAACAGTCAGATTCGTAATCCTGATGTTACATAGCACAAATTGAAAAAATTGAGCTTCCGCAACGCTCTAGAACTTGAGTAAATTTTCAGTATAAACTTTACACAATTACTGGGTTTAAAGAAGATTTCAATGGGATTCGTAGCTCTGATATCACTCTGGTATTACAATCAATATTTGTCAAAAAAATTAACTCTCTACAATGGCCTGCAGACAAATAAATCATAGATGTAAACCACTTTACACCACTCGAAAACACGTCTACCACCCCCGCCTTTTGACTTTACATCTCCCGAAATAGCTCAATATTGATGAAATAAACACAATGTGCTGTAACGTGTACCCCTTAGAAAGTAATTTATTTTTAGTCTATTATACTTATACCGACTACTAAACGGAAAAATTGACGAACTAAAAAACGGACAAAACCGTATTTTTCCACCATCCACCACATTGTAAACTTTAGAAATCTGAACCTAACTTCCCATTGAGTGTAAAGAAATGCAGTTTGGGCCAGTTTGTAGCCTTTGAATCGAAGTACGTTTGTATGTAGCAAACTTCTGTTCCGCAAAATATTTGAGATTTTAACCAATCAAAAAAGGAAGAAACGTGTTTTCTCACCCCATGTTACACCCCTGATTTCGAACTTTACACAAACAATAATAACTCAATATTGACCTCTTTAAGCGCAGTTTGCTGCGACGTGTAGCCCTTAAATGTGCTTTATTTTTATTCGATTTGATTTGTGACCACTTATAACGGAGAAGTTGACAGACAAATCTGATACAAAACCTTTTTTTACACCATCCACTAGAGTGTGAACTTTGAACCCCTAGATCTACCACCGTATTATGCGTAAAACAATTTGCAGTTAAGCCGAAAGTAGCCATTGGGCCGTAGTACATTTCTGCTGAAAAAAGTTCTTGAGACTCCTAACTGGAGTTGTTGGCAGGCAAAAAAGGCCAAGATGTGTTTTTTCACCCTCGGTTTCTTCACACTGTTTACACTGTCACTCTGGAAATGAGTCACTTTTTAAAAAATGAAACAGCGGTTTTGAGCTTACTCAATTGTCTATATTTTAGAAAAGCAGATTAAACAGATTGCAAAACTGAGTTATCCGGTAACCGACCAAAATTAAAAAAGTATATATTATAACGTTACAGTACAACTTTACACGCTCTTTACAAACGGGTTATTAATTTTGAAAAACAATCAAGAAACCCCGGTAGAGAATTTTTCTATCATATATCTTTTTAAAAAACCGCACGATACATAAGTGTCTCACTGTTGCTGCAGAGGGGTATACATATGTTGGGGTACCCAAGTATATTTTAGGAACGCGCTAACGCGCTACCTATGATCTGGATATATTATGGCCAAAAACCGCCTAAAAATGGCCAAAAATTCGATTTTTTCTGAAAATTGGGGGGCGAGGGGTCGAAAATTTTCTGGCTTTGGAAGGAGGTGTCCGACTTTGGGTGAGGGGGATCCCCTCATCCCCCTCTTACACGTTTGCTGGTTATTATCAACACATTTAGTACCTTTTTGAGCCACACTGTACGTATTTATTTTATTCGTATATATGGACTCATTATCGACCGCACACTTACATTAAATGCTGTCTCAGCGCCATTTTGTCGCCTCAACGTAACTTGTTGCGCAATTTTACACATATTAAATAAATACGAAAGCGTCGCGTCGACTAGACATTCCAGAGATTCTGCCTCAGCGTCTGAAACGTAAAAAAAGTATAGCTAATTTCATAATCTACTATTTTTGATTTTTATTTCGTAACTTTAATCATAATTGTTGAAATAATGTAAATCGATTGAAAAAAGTCCTTTGAGCTGAAGCAATGTTTAACATTTGATTGTTGTGCAGACTGTGATGTGCAAAAACCACTTTTGTGGCTAATTTATTGGCGCACTGCAAATTTTGAAACGGGTTTCACTGATTCTTTAACTGTGACAATACAACAGCTGCAAACAGCAATCGATTGCGATTATTTGATCAATCGTAACTTTTGATGAAAGCACATTATTTATTGTAGGTAAAAATGTGTTATCCTGCGCAATCAGCCTGATAAGCTTTATTGTTTGTTTTGCATTTAGTAGTTATGGAGGCTACTTTAGTGATATTCCGAGATGTTTTTTAGCTATATGTCATCATGTTATGATGTAAGAAGCATTGTTGACCATAAAAGTAGTGCGCGAAAAACAGTCGTAGCATATTAGCAGCAAAATACTGCCAACTTTCATTTAATCGCTCAATAGAACTAAAAATCTGTAACTTCGTTGCGTAAGAAAAATTGAATAATACTTGTTTGAGGATACTTTTTTAACTACATACTATATAAACTTTTTGCTTCAATACGAAAGGTTCAGTTTGCTTAGAATACTATACTATCAAACAGTACTAATAGAAACTATGCATTTTTAGCTACAAAAGTCGAAGTTATTCACGATCTAAAAGAGCAGTATTTTTCATCATTGTCAATTAGCTGAAAAATTACAAGGTTCAATTGTTTGTTTCGTTCTGAATTCAATGTCCTGAAAATACAAATGACGATACCAGAGCTACTCTTCGAAGCGGTGAAAAAGATGTGATATTAACGAATGCGGAATTACATAAAAAGTCGTTCGCGGTTTGAAGAGCCTTTTTAATTTTAAAGAAAAATTTAAGTTTGATTTCAAATTGAAAATTTATAATAAAATACCGCATTAATTTTTACGGACCACACCATACACGATCAAAAATTTCTTACCCCCTCCACTACAAAATTTTTTCACCCATACAGAATTTGCGATTAGCCGAAGAATCCCAAAAAATTCATAGAAAAGTGCTGTGTTAAACGTTTTTAGCTGTCTTTTTATTCAAAAATGTAAAATTTTCGGCGCTTTGCGCCATATACTCATTGTTTTGACTACATTTTATTCAATTTATCCGATTTTTTCGATATTTTTCCGAAACTTTTCAGTTTTTATGCTTAAGAAAGATGGAGCATCGTCAGAAACGCTAAAACATTCATGTTTTCAGCTATAACCACCGTTTTTGAACCAAAGAAGGCACTTCAAAATTTCACACCCAGAATGCCAAAACTGTAAGGATCTGACTCAGACTGTTCAAATAAATAAATCATGAATAACACAAATTTAGAAAATGCTCTTGATCAGGTATATTTTGCGCATACTTTACAGTAGACGAGCGTTTCATAAGGATTTTTGTCGTCACGCTTATCTAATTTCATTCAGTTTCATTTGAGAAATTTTTTTCATGCTAAAAGCTATAGAAATTCGAAAGAGAATCAAGAACACTAAAGCAGATTTCTACAGTAGAACACTGTAATTAAAAATATACCAAAATTAAAAAAAGGAAAATAATCGCAAAAAGCAAGGTTAGTGTAAAGGTAAAGAAGCCAATTATTGCATTGATTTATCAAATTAATTTATTAATTAAAAAATTATTATCAACTTGATTTAACATAATTTAATTTTGTTAATAATCAATCAAAAATAAGAAATCAAATATTCCGGATTAGAGAAGGTTAAAAACAAAAAAGGAAATAGAGGAACCGATCGAACCTGAAAATCCGCAATGCGCTGCTATCACAGCAACACCTTTCCTCACAATAGCTTGTGCTTCGCTATCCGCCGTAATACAACAGATTTCTCTGTCCTTTTGACTAAACATATAGAATGCGGTGATTTTCAGCCCATTTCACATAAACGGAGCAAACATTGAAATCGGACGAGATGGAGTAAATTTAATTAGAAATAAAATTAAATAATTAAAATAAATAATTATAAATTGGTGACTGTTAAGCGACTTGGTGGCGCGCGTATCTATTCCGTACTTTGTTTTTCAATAGCTGCACCAGTTCTCTTTCATATAAAACCAAACTTTACCAGATTATGAAGCAAGCATAAAAGTTTTATATTGCAAAGCTTTGCAGAGTAAAATTTAGTATTTCGCCAGAAATACACTTTTACGCGATCACTGCTAGTTTTAAAAATTCGAATAAACGAAGCAATATTCAGGCAAGACTTTTCGGTGGACTTTGACTGTAACTTCAATGGATTTTTAAATTCTTGAGTGTTTACTAGGCACGTTACGTACGTATGCTATGCTTTACATTTAGTAAATCCCCAAAGAAAAATAGCACATCCTTAAGTGAGCAGGCACGTATCTCTAGGGGAATAGGGGGGGTCTCGGAACCCCAAATAAAAAATTCAGAAAAATCGGAAAAAAGGACTTTTTAAACGTTATTTTGTGCCATTTTTGGCCTTTTTGAGCTTAGTCCCCCCAAAAATTGGTGTTGGTCCCCGCAAAATAGGACGGCCAGCTACGTGCCTGTAAGTCAAAGGAATGATGAGGCCAAACAATACTGAATGAGTCGTAGAATCGCCTTCCATGCTTTGCTTCCAGTTTTCTCAAGTTGCCGCTATCTAATTTTTTCTTCGTAATTTATGAAAGCCTCGCATTATTTTCGTTTTTGATTATATTAAACTTGAAATTTGCTGAAAAGTTCTGCTGCTCGGTTGTTGAGAGCGTTATTTGGAACTTCCGAAAATGATCGTATTCACACAAAAGCGTAATAGGTACTCCTAAAGAATAAATTTCGACAATGTAAATTTTCACATAATAAAACTTGTATGATTTCTTTATAACTTTATAAAATTTTATGTTGTCTGAGTAAAAAGTGATGTAGCTAAAGAGGAACAAAATATGGAATAGATACCTGCACCAGCATAGGTGGGCGGCACCAAATTCTGGGGGTGCATGATTTTTCAAACATCAAAAAACGGCCTTAAAAATAGTGGTATGGCGGGAAAAGACACCATTTTTCAACGTTTCTCATCGAGCACTATCCATTGGCATCAAAAATTGCGGAAAAACAAAAACAATTTCAAAAATTGAATTCTCGGGGAGGGGGTATTTCGGTTTCTGGGGGTAATTCCGTTTTTCGGAGGGGACCCATCCCCAACCCCCCCCGCGCCCAGGCGTGTGCGCCACCTTGACGCGAAGCGCCGGAAATTTACGACACATGGCCTTCAAGCTCAATAGCAGCTTTCTGAATATAAACAATGCAAAATTTATAAATGGCGCCGGAAATTTTCGGCATTTTTATTCTTTTAAGCTCGATTCCGCCCGTTTCTGAAGGAAACAATGTAATACCTAATTAAATCTGATACGAAGTCCCGATAATTTTCGACGTTTTTTCCTTTTATGTCAATTCTGTTTCATTCTGATTAGAAGAAATGCGGAAAAAGTTATATCGCGAAAACTTTTTTCCCGAAAAAGAATAAAATGGGTGTTAGATGGTCATTCCGACTGAATTAATGGCGCGAAGCGCTAAAATTTGAGTATCTTCACGTTGGGATCATGCTAGTATTTCATTATTTTATTAATTTATTTTCTTGACACGTCATTATCTTTATTGTTTGTAAACTTCTGCCAAACTTAATTGAGACATTTAAAACCATACGGGCGCAAACTCCATCAACTTCTAAAAATAATGACTTATACTAGTTTAGTTAGTATGTAATACGCAACATTTTAGGAAAGCGAAAAATTGCACGTACTGAAATAATTATTTAGCTTATTACAGATTTAAACTTAAGACTTTTCCAATCAAATTCGAAAAGTATTTGACACGGGTACAGAAAATTTAAGGAAATGTGGTCCGGTCCGGGTCTTGCAACTTTCAAATTTCGGGTCCGGGTCCAAGTATTCAGCTTTCAAAATTTCGGGTTCCGGCCCGGGTCGAGAAAAATCATCGAGTAGTGCTGGGTCCGGGTCCGTGGACCCGGTCCATCACTAGTCACAAGCAACAAAAACACTTGAAAAATCCAAAATGCATCCGTCTACCAGTGTTTTTTTTGTACAAGGTCCGTTTGTACATGTACAAAGATGGTCCCTAAAAGTCTTTGTACAGTTCGTACACACAAATTTTTGGGTACTATAATATGGTACAGTAGCGATTTTAGTGTGGCAAAAACAGAGTTGTTCGACCTTTGGTTACGTATTTTAGCAATTTTTAGGTTTCTGAGGGCAAAAATCAGTAATAATCGTCTCAAAACGGCGCGAAGCGCCAAAACATTTGGCATTTTCCTTTCGAAATGCAATTTCTGAAATTATAAAGATATATGTATAGAACATACAATTGCTCATTTCGGCGCGGAGCGCCGAGAATTTTGCGAATTTCGAACCTTTTTTGCAGTTTTTGTCTCCCAAAAAATTTTTGTACATGTACAAAGACGGTCCCCAAAAGTCTTTGTACATCGCGAAAAATCTTTTCGAATACAAAAAAACCGTGCCGTCTACCCCAAAATTCGAGACGGGTGTAAAATTTTAATCTCTGGAGAAAGGAGACATATACGTAAATAAAGTAATAACGTATCGCATATAAATGACCAATAAGTTGTACTGGCTCCAAACGACGGTATAGAACAAACCGCAGCAAAATGAACGATGAAAATTTGAATTTTACGATTCTCAGTCAACATTACACATGATCTCGAGGAGGAAGTTCACCCTCCCCAAGAAAAATTCTCAAACCCCCCCCCTGCAAAAACTTTTTCACCGGCGATTTTTCGAAAATTCCCAAAAAATTTGCAAAAAATTTGTAGAAAAGATGCTTTTTCAAGCATTTTTAGCTATCCGTTTGCCTAAAACTGCCAAATTTTCTGGCACTTCGCGCCATTATACTCATGTTTTGACTATATTTTGTTTTTGTTCCGATTTTTTTAATTTTTTCTATATTTTCCATGTCTTTATGCTATAGAAAGATAAAGCACGGTCAGAGACGCTGAAAAACGATGTTTTTGACGCGTGCCTACCATTTTGGACCAAAAAAAGGCATTTTATAATTTCACCCCATCAGAATTCCCATGCTGTACATGTATGGTCCCCCCACTCAAACTAAGGTCGTTTCATTAATACAGTACAGTAATTCAAAGTTAAATTTATAAATAAATATACACACAAAATACTGCATTTGCAACTCAAGCAAGTATGCAATTACGGGTCGCAAAAATGGATACCTATCCAAACTGATTGTGACCCGCTTGACCCACCGTCCCGCTAGACCCACCGTCCCACTAGACCCACTTTTTCGTCCCGCTAGACCCACCGGAAGTCTCGCTAGACCCACCACGTGCATAATGAGGTGTCCCACTAGACCCACCATTTTGCGACCGTCCCGCTAGTCCCACTGTCTCGGAAGACCCACCCGAAAAAATGAAGACATACATATTATGTACATGTGAAATGAAAAGTAGTTATCAAGACGCTTAAGTGAATTCTGCAAAATTTTTTGTAATCATTAATTTAAAAGCATGCTTGATGTGTGTGACAGTCAATAACAAGTGGTTAGTTTGTTTTCATGAATGTGCAATTGTACATAATTACCATAGGTACTTCATTCGAATATGAGAAGTCGATAGTTACATTAAAAATCAGCAACTAATTAATAAGGATCGATAATTAATAGTTTATACGCTTAAAAATCAGCAACTAATTAATAAGTATCAATAATTAATAGTTTATGCATTCATTAATTAGAAGTTGATTATTCAATTTGGTTTTAATTAATTAATTATAAGTTTAATTATTTAGGAGTCAATTAAGATTAATTAATTAAGAATTAAATTAATTAATAAAGATTTAATTAATTCAACACCTAATTGATGAATCAAGAGGCAAATTATTAGTAAATTAAATAATTAATTTTTATTAAATAACTAGGAGCACTTAATTACTTAAGACTTACTTAATTAATTAATTTTGATCATTAATTAGTCAAGACTATTTAATTAGTAAAAAAGATTAATTGAGGTCTTATTCCTATAATATGTAATTAATGAAAATAATTAATTAAGAGTAATTTATTACTTAATCTAACTTAATTTATCATATGAGTGCAATTGATTCAGATTAAATAAATTAATTATTAAAGAAATAGGTTAATTAATCACGGAATTGAACGTTCAATTAATTATTTGATTTTAATTAATTACTTAACAGTAATTGATTAATTAATCAAGAGTCAGTTGATTAATTAAATAAGAGTTTAATTGATTGATCAGTTAATTAATCAATTTTAGTTGATTATTTTACGGTAATTAAATGATTATGACTTAGTTAATCAATTAAGTAGGAGTTTATTTAATCGAGCAATGATTTATTTAATTTTGATTCATGAATGAGGTATTTAATTAATTATGACGTACTTAATTAGTTAGGCTTAATAAATTAGAACTAATTAAAATTTTTAAAATCTGAAAATGATTAAAAAATTAATGTAACGAAGTCAAAAATTAATTTTAATTAATTATTTATATATTTGACTAAACATATATACTTGAATGGATACACTTTGCAGGCGTTTCTGTATTTGCTTATAAGCGTACTGGTGGGTCCTCCGAGACAGTGGGTCTAGCGGGACGGTCGCAAAGCGGTGGGTCTAGCGGGACACCTCATTATGCACGTGGTGGGTCTAGCGAGACTTCCGGTGGGTCTAGCGGGACGAAAAAGTGGGTCTAGTGGGACGGTGGGTCTAGCGGGACGGTGGGTCAAGCGGGACGGTGGGTCTAGCGAGACGGGACCATCCAAACTATGGAAGCTTTTCAATGATAATAACTCTTTAGGCCTCAAAAAACACTATAATTATAGAATTGAAGCTAAGTTACGAAAGCTTAATCGACAATCATTTAGCTTATTCAAAAATTGCTAACGAAACGACTTCGTAGAAGGTGAGACATAAGGTTAGGATCTGTCGATTGCCGAAGATTCAGACACTAATTATTCTGGCATGAATGAATTAAATTCAGTCGAAATTAAGCCAGCTCACCGATTTGGCAGTAAATCAGGCAACTTCAAAGCTCTTAATCGTCTTTTCTTGATTATCTGAAGAATCCTTTTCTGATGCACGAATCATTCAACATAAACCGCAATACATATATATTCAAGTCAAAAGGAAAATTGAAATCAGTGCTATCCGCTAGTCTCAAAAATGGTCGTTATCAAACATGCACATAGGGCTGAGGAGGGGTATAACCCCCTGAAGGGTCAGCCAGACAGGTACTGTCCGGCAATTTTGAGCTGATGGAACGTTTTTTGCATCATTTTTGAGGTCAAAAGCACTAAAAAACGTCATCATTTTTCCAGCGCTAATACTTTTGAGTACTTTTCACTCGAAAAAGCCCAAAATTGATAAATTTTTGCAGTCTTTTAGTGTTAAAAGTGATACAATGCAGTCAAAATGGATTAAAAATGCTTTTTAAATGCATTACTACCACGAAAAAACGTTTTATAGGCTATTTTGACCATTTTGATCGTTAAAACAGGAGAACCTTAATTTACTGCTTTGGATTTTTGGAATTTCACCCCCCTGCCGACCCTGACTTTGTGCGCTTATGGTTGTTATGTATTATCTAATTATGATCATATAAGACATGTAAATTTCGCGACTAGCAGCTCATTTCAGCAGGAAACACATAATAAGCACAAAATTTCACCTATACAAATCTTGGGTGTTCCTTGCAATTGCATGCTTTAGTTAGATTCCGGATTAAATACCAACACATTAATTTTGTAAACAAACATGTTCAATTGATCACAGAAGCTATGTATTTAACAAAGCTACTTTATAATATTGAAATAGGTAAGTGCTAATAAGATTAAAATCAAATAAAATTTTAATGAAATATAAAATATAAAGTGTCATAAAATAAAATTGAAATATATAATTAGCAATTATCAGACTATACAATTTCATAGGCTAGAAATGAAATTTAGGATCTTATATATATACACAGACTGGTACGATAAAGCAATCAGTCAAACTTTCTGCTTGATTATAATTTATTTTGGCATTCAGGTCGACGTTTAAGGAACAATTTATTTGGTCATAAAAGACTTACATATTGTTACATCAAAGCGTTATCATAAAGTACATATAATTATTCATGTCTCGCTAACACTTGCATATCATCGAATATAATATTTACCTTATTTTCAATCTCCTCTCTAACTCGTCTTTTGAATTCCAAAAGCGCTATCGTCCTTAGCATTTTCGGATCCATCAAATCTGTGACACTAAAAATTTTAAAATAAGATTTAATTTAAGCTTTTTCTTAGCAAATTATTCATTTCAGTATCTTGCAATAATTTCATAGTTGGTAAAAATAAATCTTCCAATTCCTCCAGGATTTTTGATTTTCTTTCCTAGAACATCATACAGCTCTTGCCACGAAATTTGCACAATAAAGAACCGATTGAGTTTATTTAGGAACGCTTTTCAAGGACCTAAACGCCGGAGACCTAAAGAGTATCATGACATGCTTTACTTTAAGAAAACGCGATCCAAACAGCGCGAGTTTAAAGAAAACGCGACCTTAACGCTTTTAGGTCGGACCGTACAACTCAGCGCGCATATAGCATAGTAGTATTGTTTACACTAGTGCAATTCATATGCATATGATATTGTGTATATAATGCACAGTCTATTTAAGAACGCGTGCTTAGTCGTAAAAGGTCCGGTCTAAGCGTTTAGGTCGCGTTTTCTCAAAGTAAAGCGTGTAAGCCACGGTTTTTTTGTATTCGGCAAAGATTTTTCCTGATGTACAAAGACATTTTCGGGACCGTCTTTGTACATGTACAAAGATTTTTGAGAAGACAAAAATTGCAAAAAAAGGTCAAAAATTCGCATAAATTGTAGGCCCTTCGCGCTGAAATGAATAATTGTGTGTTATATATCTCTATAATGGCAGAAATTGCATTTCAAAAGGAAAAATGTCAAATATTTCGGGCTTCGCGCCGTTTCAAGACGATTCTTAGTGATATTTGCCCTTAGAAACCCAGAAATTTGCTAAAATACACTACCAAAAGCCGAACAACCCTGTTTTTACCGCACTAAAATCGCTACTGTACCATATTATAGTACCCAAAAATTTGAGTGTACAAAATGTACAAAGACTTTTAGGGACCATCTTTGTACATGTGCAAACAAATCTTGTACAAAAAACACTAATGTAAGCATACTCTGTAGGTCGCCGTCGACTAGGTCGTGAAAAAGCGTTCCTTAATGAGCTCAATCGGTTCTTTATTGTTCAAATTTCGTGACGAGCACTGTATAAAGGTGCTGCTTTAACCGTTTTTAGCGATCTTTTGGCTCAAAAGTGACAAATTTTCGGCGCTTCGCGCTATATACTACTTTCTGATTATATTTTGTTTAATTTATTCAATTTTTTCATATTTTTTCGAAATTTTTTTGTTCTAGAAAGAAAGTGCACCGTCATAAACGTCGAAAAATGTTATTTTTTAACGCATCCTCATCGTTTTTGAGTCAAAAAAGGAACTCTAGAAAAATTTTCATTCCCTTTCCCACAAAATTCCCACGCTGTACAGTACATGAGCGGTTATAAGTTATGTAACTTACGTACTTATATTATGTAATGCTGAAATTATTGAAGCTATTTTTAGCGTTTTACGACTAGCTTAAACCGTTTTTTGAAAAAATCTTACTTTACAGAATTTGCAGAATCGTCCACGTCGTCTGCATCGACCTTTTTTTCAGATCGCAAGCGTTTCCTCGAATTTCCCACTGGAATGACGGTAGCGCTAACATAATCGCGCTTTTCGGATTTTGAGCATTCTTCCGTGGAGGACATGTATGTATAGCGTGGAAAAATAATCTTAACAGTGAATCGCCTGAAGAGGGTACAAATTCCGAGAGAACAAAAGAGCGCCTTATATGCACGTCTAAACTACACCACACAAACTGGCTTGAAACAACGCTTCATAGCATACATGCCCTTAGGGGGTGAGGGGCTACCACCTTCCGCTAAAGGGTCAGCCAGACAGGTCAAAAGCAGTAAAAACGTCAAAATTTTTCCGGCGCACGGATTAGTAGGTAACCTTTACATACTTTTTACCCAAAAAGCGCCAAAAATTGATCAATTTCTGTATTTTTTAATGTTAAGAGTGATATAATGCAGTCAAAATAGCCTAAAAATGCTTTGAAAATGCGAAATTACCATGAAGACTTTTTACAGGCTATTTTGACCATTCTGGTCGTTTAAACAACACAGAAATTCGTGAACGTTAAATTAAGTGTTCTGGATGTCTGAGATTTTATCCGTCCCAGCCGACCCTGACCTTGTGCACCTATACTTAATAGAAAACGGCAGATTAGTGCAATCAAATATGCATCAATTTAGTACCCACATAATTTAACTTTATTACATCTCAAATTAATTGTTTCGAACAGTTATAGTACAATTTCGGCAGTTCTGCCTGACAGAACAAATTGTTATTCGGAGAAATAAGTCTTTTTGCAAGCGAGGCATAACGATACATCTATATTGAAGGGTTGAGGAGCCTAGGCATTAGAATTAGATGATCGAAGAGCATGTTCAAGGTCCTGTCTAATTAATTTTATTCAAAATTTCTGAAATTTTCTCATTGAATTTTAAAGAACATTATAACGTCAAAAAAGGCACAAGCTTATCGAATCGACATTTTTTAATAGACTAGAACTTTGTTGAAAAGAAAAAAACATGAAAAATAGAAAGAAATTCATTGGCTAATTCTTCATGCACGCAAAGCATGGAAATTGTGGTGGAATGAAACCAATTTTTCTAAAGTATGTACCTTTTTGAGCTCAAAAACGATGGATACGCATCAAAGCCATTACTTTTTGACGTTTCTGACGACGCTCTTTCGTCTTAAATGATAAAAGCATGAACGATTTTCAATCAAGATTTAACAAAAATCTCGAACATACGACTGTTACAAAATTCTTTTTAATACATTGCTAAGCTCGCTCAAAACAGGATGCTTTCTAGTTTCTTGAAAAATGAAAAATTCTGGGGGGTAGTGAAAATCCTCGCCACAGGTTGTGTGTAGGCCTGCTTTTATACGTGATGCATTAAAAGATTCAACTAACGCATGCAGGCACGTATGTACATACATATATGTACAAAAAGCGCCAAAAAAAGTGCGATGAAAAATTTGTTAAATGCAGTAGATAGGTACTTCAAATTTTTCAAATTGAATAAGGAATATTTTTAAGATTCTAAACGATAGCAGTTTCATCTTTGCAACCATAGGTGAGCGGCACCAAAAATCTGGGGTGCAAGATTTTTCAAAAGTCAAAAAATGGCCTTAAAAATGGTGGTACGGCGAAAAAACACCATTTTCAACGTTTCCCATCGAGCACTATCCATTGGCATCAGAAAATTGCGAAAAAAACAAAAAAATTCAAAAATTGAATTCTGGGAGGGGATATTTTGGTTTCTGGGGGGTGCATACCCCCGAAATCTCCCCGCGCCCAGGTGTGCTTGCAACCGATTCTTGCAGAAGTGCATAAGATTTCCATTTGATTCTCGAAACAGCATGGAAATTATGGGAAGCCAGCAGCCACAAAATTTAAAAAAATTACTACTCCATCAGAAAAATTGATACTTTTGAGCAAAAGATAGCTAAAAGCGTTTCAAACATCACTTTCTCTAAAGTGTTGTTTGAAAATTTTGAAATTCTGCATAGAATCAGCAGTATTTTGCAGGAGGGGGTCATCGGCTGTCATTCCTACGGAGTAAAAGCCCCTTGTGTTCAAGATGCTGACAAAGTTCTGCTATTCAGTACAAATGGATGACCGGACGGTCGAGCAATCTATCAATGAGTACCGTATCAACTTTTTATTAAGTACGTCTGCATATAAAAGTCGTCAATACGACACGATTTTATCATTACACAATATATAAAAATGAGTGTTACAAAATGCACAACGGACTAGGCAGTGAAAATCGAGGACGAATGACGTTTTTAATTTGGCCAATCACATTTAGGGGAGTGATTTTAATTATTTTAGCTGAGTGAGGTCAGTAGACCATAGATGGGCGACACCAAAATTCTGGGGGTGCAAGATTTTAAAAAGGTCAAAAAATGGCCTTAAAAATGGTGATATAGCGAAAAACACCATTTTTCAACGTTTCTCATCGAGCACTATCCAATTGGCATCAAAAAATTGCAAAGAAACAAAGAAAATTTTCAAAAATTGAATTCTGGGGGGAGGGTACTTTAGTTTCTGGGGTGCATACCCCCATACCCGCCCAGGTATGCAGTATGCAGTAGACCCCTAAATCAAGCACGCGAAACAACGGCGATCATTGTATAAATGTATTAAAATAATACTCGTACAATGAGTAGGATTTAGAACGTAATCGACCTCTAATCAATTGAATTAAGGAATTTTATTTTAACGATTTATCATAAATCTTCCCAGTAAAATGAAAACTTAACACATTTTGTCTTACTTTTAATGCTATTGTTTCAATAATTTTGTATAAATCAAACTTTTCAACAGGTTAATTGGGCATTCTGAAAAAATTTCTTGAAATCATTAGAAAGCAACGCAAGCAATAATTAAAATCGGCTCGATCGATATTACAACGAAAAATGTTTACAACAATTCCAAAATCTATATCGCGATGCACTGGCTCATAAATACATATATAACAATGCCATACATATAACAGGGGGAGGAGGGGATCACCCAAAGTCGGACGACCCCCTCATATCCCCACAGCCAGAAAATTTTCGACCCCCCCCCGATTTTGAAACATAATTAAATTTTCCGGCCGTTTTTAGGCGCTTTTTGGCCAGAAATTGAAGGTCATTTACCCCGCCCCCTAAAAATAGCCGGGACCCCCAAATAAAGAGCCGTTACATGTATGAAGAATGCCATACATAAATGTATACAATGATGAAAATAATGAGAAAAAGATAGTATAGATAAGTAAGAAAATGACAAAAATGGACAAATCAATGCACAAGCGGTCGCTCAGCTATTCAGCTGTCGAAAAGGTCGGCTAGAGTTTCTTCCCTTCTTAGATTGAATATGTAATCTCGGTCGGAGGGTGGTGGACTTAGACGTTTGAAGGGCTCGCCGACACCTGAATTAATAAGATGTATAAAAGCTAGACATGATTAATGCATGTAGAACGACTAAAATTTTTTTAATGTGTATTAGTCGCATAGGTGGGCGGCACCGAGGTTCTGGAGGGTGCAAGATTTTCTCAAAGGTAAAAAATGGCCTTAAAAATGGTGGTATGGCGAAAAAACACCATTTTTTAACGTTTCTCATCGAGCACTATCCATTGGCATCAAAAAATTGCGAAAAAACAAAAAAATTCAAAAATTGAATTCTGAGGGGAGGTATTTTGGTTTCTGGGGGGTTTATTTTGGTTTCTGAGGGGTGCATACCCCGAAACCCCCACGCCCAGGTATAGTTAGTCGGCAATGGGAAGGGTAAAATAGTTTTTTCATTTTTGATACAAAATGCCAACAACTAACTAAACATGGCTAAAAAGGCAACCTTTTGCCGAAAAAGCAAAGGGACGGCTTAAAAAACCTGACCACGGGGGGCATTAATGTTACGGCTCGAAATTTTGGCTGGGGTCACCGACCATTTTCGGAGGGGTTAGGCGGGCGCTGTGGGGGAGGAGGGCGGTAAAAAAACCTCCAATTTTAGGCCAAAAACAGCCAAAAACACTAAGAACAATCAAAAATTTAGATTTTTTCCATAAATTAGGTCTCAAAAATTTCCTGACTTTGGGATGGGGGACGAAGGGACAACCAACTTTATGCGGGGGCACTGTTTTTTATTTTTGTACGGGACAACGATTTTGCGGCTCGTACAAGGATTTTTCAAAGCGATCTTTGTATATCTATGTACACGAAGTAAAGGCAGTTTTATGGTCATTTTTGATTGTACAAAAAATCGAAGTTATTATACGAAAAAAGAAAACAGTGTGCGAGGGTTCCCCATCCACCTTTACATGTATGCACGGGGATTTAGTAAAACGATCGATTTATCGTGGAGGTTCAATTGAACCCTCATGTTACAAATACAATGCCGTAAAAAGAGCACAGCAGAGACCAAGAGGGATGGAGTAAAATCTTAAAACTCGAGACTAGTAAATACGATTTATTTTTTGCGAGTCAAGCAACGACAAAATAATCTATACCTATATATATATATATATATATATATATATATATATATATATATATATATATATATATATATATATATATATATATATATATATATATATATATATATATATACATATATATATTTATATCCGGTGCCGCTTTTTTTACCGGTGCCGGTGCTACATTAGCATATTATATAGTGTACTATACTACTTCGAAAAAGGGTTAAATTTGTACCTATTTTTCACCTGATATACATATTAAGGGCAAAACTTCATTTGGCTAGTAACGACTTCATTATTTTTAATTTATGAATATGTACGTATTAATTTTCTCTACTTAAGCATTAAACAAACAAAAAATTGTAATAAAATTGAAATTCGAAGAAAAAATAAAAGTTAAATAGTGTATTATAAGTTTAAGTGTAGCGCAATCAAGATTGGCTTGTGCAGTAGTTGATTCTTTAGTCAAATCGAAATTTGGTTTTAGTGCATTAGTTAAATATTCAACTAGTAAGAAACAAACATGAAAGATAGCCACAAAAACTTTTTGAGGTAAAATTATTTGAGTTAATCGTTTCACATTTTCAAAAGCCTCTGAAAACAAACATGGGATATATTAGTAATGCAAAAGACTTACATAGAAGTTCATTTACAAAGTTTTAACAAGCTTTTTCTGAATATTTTGCAGGAAAAAGTTTTGCATAAAAACTATTTTAAAATTCTAGCTGCGTTTTACGGTCTCCTGCTCACGAAATGGACAAATGAAAATGGATTTGATGAAATTAAGTTGAAAACTACTCTGTAGTACTCATCCTTCTTGCCTACAGATGGTTGAATTAGAAGAACTTTCTACTCTATATGTCGATGTTTTTAATTTTAATTTACTTTTTTATTAGTGTCCAGGCTTCTTGCTGTTAATTGATGTTTTCAATAAGATGTGTTTCGTTAAATGAATAATTCATTTTTAAAGCTCGAAGACTTGTTCTGAAGTTCAGTCAAAATGCTTCACTATGCTAATCTGAAGATTTTATTAACAAAATGCTATCTTTTTGCGCCTTTATTCATTAAATTGAGTGATAAATGAGCTTCAATTATTCTTTTTACACTAATTTTTTCTCTTTTATCTAGCACCGGCACCGGCACCAGCCTAGCACCGGCGCCGGTGCCGGTGCCGAACATCACTATATCTATGTATATATATATATATATATATATATATATATATATATATATATATATATATATATACATATATATATATATATATATATATATATATATATATATATATATATATCTATATCTATCTATATATATATATATATATATATATATATATATATCTATATATATATACTATACACGATATAACCGCGTTTTTTTAATAAAATTTTGCCTACTTTAAGGGTAGACATCATACATGATTTTGAAGTGGGGTTTGGGTCAAAAAATGGCCCTAAAAATGGTGTTGCGGCGAAAAAACACCATTTTTCAACGTTTCTCATCGAGCACTATCCATCGGCATCTAAAAATTGCTAAAAAACAAAAAAATTTCAAAAATCGAATTCTGGGGATGTACTTTAATTTCTGGGGGGGTATTTTGGTTTCTCGGGGGATGGCTGCATACCCCCACGCCCAGGTATGTTTTCAACCCCCTCAAAAAATTTTTCATCCCCTTCACCCCCCAGAAATCGCGATCTTTTGAAAGTTCCAAAAAATTTTCTATAAATTTGTAGAAAATGCTTTTTAAGCGTTTTTAGCCATTTGCTCAAAAGTACCGAATTTTCGGCGCTTCGCGCCGTTATACTCATGTTTTGACTATAATTTGTTCAATTTGTTCCGACTTTTTTAATTTTTTTCGAAATTTTTTTTTGTAGAAAGATAGAGCATCGTCAGAAACGCTTACAACAATGTTTTTGACGCGTACCTACCATTTTTTGACCCAAAAAAGGCGCTTTATTATTTCAACCCCCCTGAATTCCCATGCTGTGCATGTATGGTAGACATTAAAGGATACAAAATTATTACTGTCCGTTTACTACATTATATCACTACTTTTGCCCCCGAAAATTGAGCGATTTTGGTTTCATAAACTCAAAATAGTCTGGCAGAGCCAGTCTGTCACACCCCTCCTCAGCGAATACTAATACCCCTCATCCCATGTGAGCGTGAGTTGAGTAGGAACCAGTGTTTTTTGTACAAGGTCCGTTTGTACATGTACAAAGATGGTACCCTAAAGTTGTTGTGCATTTTGTACATGTAAATTTTTGTATACTATAATATGGTACAGTAGCGATTTTTGTGAGGTAAAACGGGGTTTTTCGACCTTTTGATGTTGTAGCTAATTTCTGGGTTTCTGAGGCCAAAAATCACTAAAAATTGTCTCAAAACGGCGCGAAGCGCCGAAAAAGATGACATTTTTTCCATTATAAATGTAAATTTTACAATTTTAAAGATATATAGGACAGACAATTGCTAATGTCGGCGCGAAGCGACCAAGATTTTTGGGAATTTCACACCTTTTTACAGATTTTGTCTTCCCAAAAATCTTTGTACATATACAAAGACGATCCTGAAAAGTCTTTGTACATCGGGAAAAATCTTTGCCGAATACAAAAAAACCGCGGTGGGAACATATAACTATAACGTACAGCTGCAGCAAATACGTGTTTTTATGAATATTGAGAGAAATACTGCATTCTGCCCTGTCCACGCATAATCTTGGGGGAGGAGGTTGAAGTTCACCCCCCATATCCCAGCATTCGTGATTTTTCCAAAAGTTTTTTAAAAAAATTCGTTGAAAAGGTGCTGATTTAAGCATTTTTGGCCACCGGTTTGCTCAAAGCGTTAAATTTTCGGCACTTGGCGCCATACATACTCATTTTTTGACTACATTTTGGTCAATTCATTCGAATTTTTTATTTTTCATAGAATTTTCTAATGTTCTTGTTCTAGAAGAGAAGAGCCTCGTCTGTTTTTGACGCGTATCCACCATTTTTGGACGGAAAAGGAATGCGGTGTATGTCTGATCCTGTCCTCAATTTTATTCCACTTTTAATACAAAAGCAAAAAATTGAACATACATAGAAGGTATACACATGATAAGCATGTAATTTATAAGAATTCCAGAATGCATTCAACGATTGAGAGCTTTTAAGCACATATTTTATGTATGTACATATGTATAACTATGTACATACAGTTCTCGCCTAGAAATCGTAACACTCAGCAGATCTTTAAGCTCTGCTAGGAATTTTCACGTCAATGTTTATAACATGCAGGACGTCCGCCATTACATACGACATGTAGAGTGAGGGATCTAAGTGTGACGTAGCAATCTGCCAACCACATTAATTATTGAGCAAAATTTTATCCGCACCGGTTTCCCGGATCTTCCGCTCTAGCACGCGTGTGTTACGTACTAACCAACAACTCGGGCTCTTGCTCATTCTGCGCATACTATATTCATTGAAGAATATGTTTACACTTACAACATCAACCCCACGGCTTTAACACCAGAATATACTGTTTTTATTGATCCGTAGCATCCCTGCTACATAATGATGAAGTTAGGGCTCAATAATCCGAAAAATCCCCGAATCCGGTAGACCACCGGAATTGAATTTTTGTCGATTCTTTTGCGATTTTGTCCAATAAGACCCCCAGAATTTAGTTGCTGTCATGCATGGTCGTTGTCATATGTATGTCTTAACACAACAATGCAAAGCATAAGACGATGCCCGGTTAAAATAAGTAGAAAAATCCGTAAGGAATGTTAAGTGTTCGAATTTTGCGGTGAGAACCGTATGGGCTACATGACTTCCAAACATAAGTGCACTGAAGTGGAATTCTAGCGAGAACTAGGCATCCCGCAAAATGTTAAATTTCAAAACTTCTATTTTCTTCTTAAAATGCTACTTAGAGTTAATTTATTTTAAACTTCAAACTTTAGTTTACTTAAAGTTTTTATTCTAGAAAATGATATTTGATAAACGAAACCAATATTGTTCATTCATATTTATTACTGTACGGTTAGCTCCACAAAATAAACTCTTTAAAAGAGATTTTGTAATTAAAATTCGTGAATGCATTCAAAATAAAGTTGCGGAACGTGCTTACCCTTTCTGTTATAAATATCAACAGGAAGCGGCGTTGTAGGACAAGAAATTCCTAAAAAACGAGCAAATAATTACAAACCAATGTCCTAAGAATTAGATATTTCAATGTTACTGCAAATCACGCGATAACTCTTGCACTTTGTCATTTCGCAAGCACATGTTAAAAACAATGTAAACCACAATGTTTAAGAAATGCTGCCGAAATGATAATAAAATATAATGCCGTCCGCAGGAGGCGGCCGCCCCCTCCTTAGTCCAAAAATAATTTTAAGGTAAGGAAATGCATGAAAATTGGCATCTTTTCATCGAAAAATCCCAAAATTTTCGGCACTTCGCGCAGTAGAATCATTATTTTCGCTAATTTAGGCCCAAGCGCGGCCAAAAAACGTCATTTTTCATAGCTTATTGAGAGAAAATAAATTTTCTTCGTAAAACTTTGAATTTTATGAGCTTAATGGATAGTGCATGTTCGGAAACGTCAGAAAATGCACTTTATTTGGTGCCCCGGCGAACATACATATCCCGAAATATAGGGTCACCAATTTTGAACCGCCCCCCCCCCTCCAAGAAATCCTGCGTACGCCCCTGCATACATATGATACAACCATAGGGCTCGAAGTTCTGGGTGGGGTCCCCGACTTTTTTAGGGGGTAAGGGGTAAAAGACCTCTCAATTGTTGGCCGAAAATGGCAAGAAAAGCGCCTAAAAATGACCGAAAATACGAATTTTCGCTAAAAATGGGGGTCAAAAATTTTCTGACTATAAGGGACGGGAGACGACCGACTTCGGGTGGGGGAACCCTCGAACCCCCCTTGTTGCATTTAAGGATGATACAACATATACGTAACTGTAAATCATTTCTATAAATTATCGATGTAAGTAACTACATACAAAATGTACATAGCATTCAGTAAATAAGTACAGTAAATACTCTTATAATTTCACTCAAATCGTAATTTGCTCTGATTCCAACTGTTATGAAAACCTATTCTAAATCAATAAGCACTACAGTAATACAATCGCATCAACGTAGTCATATTTAATTAATTCATTCTGCTAAGTCAGTGTCAAATGCAATAGCTCGAAATTTAGAAGCACTAATTTGAAATATTTATTTAGACAATATTAAAAAAAGTATTATTTTTTAAAATTTTTCAGACAATTCTTCATAAATATCTTTTTTATAAGAATATTTGCCATTCAAAAAAGTGGATCATTTCCTCAAAATTCTGAAAAACCGGTAAGCGATAAAAACTTTTTGCAACTAATGAACGGAGGACATTAAAGCTCCTAAGGCTTTCTAAATCAATCCTTAACAGTTGCAAAGAAGTATCAAAATTTTATAAGTTTCATTTATTAGAAACTCGCAAGAAATTAATTAAAGTATCTAAATAAATAGCTCAGAATTTTCGTCAAAGATTTTCATGCAGTACTTTTTAGAAAAAAGCTATATTTTTCGACTATTTTCGAATAAAATGACCAAGCATTTAGGCAACCGTTCTAAGCAGTAAAAAATGGAAAGGAGAGTTTTATGAATTGACTCTTGTGTAAACAAAATATTAAACATCCCAAAATTTCGTTCATATAAATACTCAGTTCCTTAAGAACCAGGCACGTATCTCTGGAGGGGTAAGGGGGTTCGTACCCCCCAAATTCAGAAAAAGCGGAAAAATATGAGTTTTTAAACATTATTTTGTGCTATTTTTGGCCTTTTTGGGCTTAGTACCTCCAAAAATTGGTGTTGGTCTCCCGTCTCCCACAAATAGGACGGCCAGCTACGTGCCTGTTAAGAACAGATGCTTTGTAAGATAAAATTGATAAGCTTCACTTGCTTACGCAAAGGTTTTGAAAGACTCGTTTTGCCCTGATTGCTGCCGAAATTTTCAATGTCAGTCGGCGAAAAATTAGGCGTTTCACTGATAACAATTTCTTCGGTATCAATGACCAACTGATCATCTCCTGACGTCATGAATAGTCTATTGGGATCATTTAGGTCGGGTGTTACCTGATTTTGAACGCTCAGTATTTGCTTTTCATTCGTAAATGGATAACCATTGTACTCCTCAATGAAAACGTTATTTTGGCTGTGTGGCAAACAGTTAAAATGGCAATCCACAGGTATGTATCTCTGGGGGATGGGGGTTGGACCCCCACCCAACATTCAGAAAAATCAGAAAATCGGAAAATAGGACTTCTTAAACAATATTTTGAGCTATTTTTGGCCTATTTGGGCTTAGTCCTCCAAAAATTGGTGTTGCCCCCCAAATAGGACGGCCAGCTACGTGCCTGAATATCCAGGCTCTGGGGGTTTCACCAGACGTATAACAGCTCGAAATTTTGGGAGGGAATCCCCGGCAATGTTTAGGGAAGAGGGTAGATGACCTCCAATTTTTGGCCTTAAAACAGCCAAAAAACGCCTTGAAACAGCCAAAATATTCAGTTTCTTGTCCGAAATTCGAGGGGGCCGGGGGTCCAAAATTTTCTCGCTTTGGGCGATGAGGGGACGATCGAATTTGGGTGGTGGGAATCCCCCATCCCCTCTCTTACATGTATATATGGGTTTCACCCACCCCACTGGAAAATTTTTCACTCCCTGGAAAATATTTCATTCCCTCGAAAATCTTTTCACCCATAGAATTTGTGATTTCCACAAAAAAATCGTAAAAAAGGTACTGATGTAAGCGTTATCATTTATCCGTTTGCTCAGAAATGTCCTCTGACTATGCATATTATTCAAAATCCGAATTTTTTCGCAATGTTTCATGCTTTTACTTTAAAGAAACACAGAGGATCATCAGATACGCCAAAAAATGATGTTGCTAACCAATGGCGGATATCAAGGGCGGCCCCCCATTGGTCCAAAATAGTTGGCGAGATGAAGAAGTATGTGACTTGCACGGTACATCCAGCTTCTAAACGTCCTACCGCCTAAATTTGACAAATTTTCCAGCGCTTCGCGCCGGATTTTCGCTAATGACAGAAATTTAATTATTTCTTCGCATCAAAATTGTCAGAAAATTGAAAGAAAAATTTCTAAAACTGTTGCACCGCAAGTGACTTTATATAAAAGTACATACATGACGTAAAACGCCGAAAAGACGGTATTTCACACGTGGATGTCAAATTCTTTAAATCTATTCTTGACTGTGTTTGAAAAAGTTTGGGTACCGCACCTTAGGAAAATTCTACATCCGCTACTGCTGCTGACGCGTATCCACCACTTTTGAGTTAAAAAGAGGCATTTTAGAAAAATTTTTCATTTTACCCCTCCCACAGAATTCACATGCTGTGCAAGAATGCAAGGAGCATGCATGTAACAGCTCGAAATTTGGGGTATCCCGGTCATTTTTACGGGGGGCGGGGGAGTAAATGACCGCTTATTTTTGATCAAAAACGGTCAAAAAACGCCTAAAAAGGGCCACAAAATTCAATTTTTCCAAGAATCGGGGGAGGGGGTCCAAAATTTTCTGGCTTTAGGAAAGGGATGGGGGAAGTCCGACTTTGGGTCGGAGGATCACCCATCCCCTGTTACATGTATGAAGGACGGTGTTAAAAAATATCCGAATCTAGGAGTGGGATAGGTCATAATTGAATGAAAAATTCCCATTTTTGCACAACAAAGTCCTAAAAGTACTATACAACAGGCAGACACCAACTTTTTCTAACGATTCAAAAGCGGACAAATGTTTCTTATCGTTGTTAATGAGTGTAACGTCTAAAGGCGTAGTAGCACTTCGTAATTTCAACTGATACGTCATCCTGTTCCAATGAGCTCCCTGAAATAAGACATTTTTGTTCAAAAGCGAGTTGTCGAGCTAAGCATACGGACACATATGTAGCATAATCATATATAAACTTGAGGCTTAGGGGTTTCACCCCAGCCCCCAGAAAAGTATTCAGCCTCCAGAAAATTTTTAACCCTTCCCCAGAATTCGCGATTTTCCAAGTTTTTAGAAAAATTCGTAGAAAAGATGCGGTTTTAAGCATTTCTAGCTATCTATTTACTCCATAGTGTCAAATTTTTGACGCTTAGCGCCATATTCTAGTGTTTCTCTATATTTTGTTCAAATTTTTTCGACTTTCTTAATTTTTTCGAAATTTTTTCATGTTTTTATGCAGTAGAAACATAGAACATCGTCAGAAACGCCGAAAAACGACGTTTTTCCGCATACCGAACCCACCATTTTTTGGCCCGAAAAATGCACTTTATAATCTCCACCACAAATCCCCCCAGAATTTTCTAATTTGTCGAAAGTTCTCAAAAATTTAGTGAGAATTCGTAGAAAAGTTGCTTTTTAAAGCGTCTTCAGCTATCTATTTGCTCAAAATTGTCAAAATGCTGTGCACGTCTGCATGCGACCTGACGATATTTTTAATATAAAAAATGATTTTTACACAAAAATAAAGAACTAAATTTGAAATCTCAAATTCGATAGACGACCAAGAGGATAAGAAGTTGAAGCAATAAAAAAAATCGGAGGATAAAAGATGACATTTAGCGTTTGGACGACGATTGTTAACGAAGAAGGAAATTTTGGATACGGATTTTAAGACTACTGACTGATACTATTACCTCCGGGTAAAATAAATATTAATAAATCAAGTGTCTGAAATGAATATTTCAACATGTTTTATGAAATGGAGGTAAAGACATTTTGCACGTGCCAATACATTATATGGATTTTGAATCAAGACCACGTTTTTTATGTTTTCTGTATATTTACATACATATTAAGATTTTTACATTAGATTACATTTAATTTTAATCTAATTATTAACTAGATAAAATATAATTTAGTATAATAATAGTTATTCTGGATAATAAATATCTTGATGATGATTTTTAGGAAGAAAAAATGAAAAACCCACTCTTCTAGGCGGTTCAGACTCGAACGAGGTTCCAGCCGGTCCTTTCACAACCATTATCGAACTATTTGGGAACAGCCATGCAATATCCGTATGTTTATTGTACATGTACTTCTGGTTATCGGGATATTCTGATACATTAGATATGCTCTGAACGATCGTTGAAAATTACTACACTACTTAAAAATAAAGAAGTAAAAATATGTAAATACAAAAAGAAGGACGAGAGATACTCACAAGCATATCTGGGCGTGGGGGTTTGGGGTATCCACCCCCACCCCAGAATTCAATTTTGGAGATTTTTTTGTTTTTTTTCGCAATTTTTTGATGCCAATGGATAGTGCTTGATGAGAAACGTTGAAAAATAGTGTTTTTTTCGCCATACCACCATTGTTAAGGCCATTTTTTTACCTTTGAAAAAATTTTGCATCCTCCCCCAAAGCTTCGGTGCCGTCCACCTATGCTCACAAGTCACAGGTACCCGAATTCGACCACTCATCCATGCACAAAAATTGAGATTTTTCACCTCTCCCAACTTTAGGGAACGCAAAAACGTGCGTTTGTGCGTTTTTACCGTTTTCCGACCAAGAATTTATGGCCATTTTCACCCTGCCCAGCCCAATTTCCGACTACTATCCCCAGTGGCGGATCTGGGATTTTCTTACAAAAGATGGGCGGTACCCTAACTTTACCAAAGACAGTCAAAAATAGGTTCAAAAGTTTGCCCTTCGCGCGCCAAATATTGTTTTTCAGCATTTTGCATTGTTTACATTATTTAAACCACTTTTGACACTAGTTTTCGTAAACTTTTGGAATTTCCGACCAGTGTTTTTTTTTGTACAAGGTCCGTTTGTACATGTACAAAGATGGTCCCTGAGAGTCTTTATACATTTCGTACACACAAATTTTTGGGTACTATAATATGGTACAGTAGCGATTTTAGTGTGGCAAAAACAGAGTTGTTCGACCTTTGGTTACGTATTTTAGCAATTTCTAGGTTTCTGAGGGCAAAAATCAGTAATAATCGTCTCAAAACGGCGCGAAGCGCCAAAAAATTTGGCATTTTTAATTTTAAAATGCAATTTCTGAAATTATAAAGATATATAGAACACACAATTGCTCATTTCGGCGCGGAGCGCCGAGAACTTTGCGAATTTCGAACCTTTTTTGCAGTTTTTGTCTTCCAAAAAATCTTAGTACCTGTACAAAGACGGTCCCCAAAAGTCTTTGTACATCGCGAAAAATCTTTGCCGAATACAAAAGAAACCGTGTTTCCGACAATTTCGTGCGAAAAAAATCATTAAATTTCTTCGACTTCGGAGGAAATCTGACGAGAGGCGCCTGAAAATTTGTGAAACTTAGGCGGAAGGAAGTTTAGAAGCTTGGCTTACTGTATTTGTAGCATTTGAAGCTAAATATCAAGAATTTTTTTTATTGAAAATAGACGAAAACTTAGCTGAAATAGCTGTTTCTGCTGTTGAAATTGTTCTGAAACCTATTACAGGAACGAAAAATGGCTTCCAAGTGGCCAAAAAAGTAAATAAATGTCATTAATAGGAATTATTCAGCGCAAAGCGCCGGAAAAATTTGAGAAATTATGCTCTCTGACGGCCTAAAATTATTGCAGATTACATATCCATTCTTTAAATCGCCAACTATTCTATGTCAACTGGGGGCCGCCCCCGCCCCCCTTAAATCCGCCCCTGACTACCCCATGGTTTGTTTGCATGCTAATCTACCGTCAAGACATGCGTCCCTCCTTGAAAAAACAGACATCCTAGTAGATTAAAGAGAGCGTGCAAACCAATTATTGTAATGCATGAACCCCTGACAGCTGACCAAAATCTTTTGGAATTATTGGTCAAAGTTGTGACGTGTAACAAGGAACATAAAGATCACACATGCACAGCGGGAAAAGGTGAAAGGGGTATTACTCCCCCTGAAGGGACAAAAAGTTAGGTTTTGTCGAGCAATTTGAGCCAAAAATGTTGTATTTTCGGAATGATTTTGACGTAAAAATAGCCTAAAACTCAATTTACTGCAATAAAAATCCCGGGTTTTCCCCTCCCTGACCCCAAAATTTCAATTTTATCCCTCCCTGGCCAGCCTGACTTTGTGCATCTATGATAAAGGTGCAACCAACTTTTAAGCCCCATGTTGTATAACATTTAAATAACGAATATGCGGAACGAGAGGAAAATCTTCGGCGTTTACTAGCATTTTTTTGACATTAATTAATCATAAGTTACTTTTAATGAAGTATTTGAAGCTGCTAAATGTGACAAGCACCATCACATTCATTATTCCTGAATTTCTTAACTTGGACACGTTGATCATAGTTTCCCAAGGGCGAAAGTTCAGAGGGGGTGAAATCCCAAAATTTGAGACCACTTAATTTAGATTTCTAGCCTTTTTTGCAGGCCATATATATATATAATATATATATATATATATATATATATATATATGTGCAAAATGCTTAAAACATCCTATATAGCATGTTTTAATGTGAAAAACTGCATTTTTATTTAACTTTTTGTCCCATTTTGACTACTTTCGTCACTCTTGTAAGTAAAAAATATAAGAATTCATCGAAAATTTTGACTTTTCAGATCATTTTAACTTCATTTTAGGTATTTTATGGGTAAATAAAACAGAAATGTGCTAGTCGGCGCGAAGCGCCGAAACATTTTTAACATCTGCGCTGCTTTTATACCCAAAAATCATTGCAGAAAACGTTTGATAGCTCAAAATCGTCTGACAGTGATTCAAGTCTCGGACCCTGAGTTGGGGAGCGACCTAAACTCTTCAATAATCAATCGGTTCCAATTACCTGCTTCAGCCATTTAATATGATTATCCATCTTTTGTTCTGCACGCTCCAGATCTGACGTTTCCAATTTCAGACTGAACAAATACTCAGCGACGCTAAGCCCATTTTTCGCCACAGAACCAAATGAATCGCCCCTAACAGGAATAATCAATGATAACAAACCTAATTTTAACACTAGCCCCTGTCAGGACTCCTGAAAACCGTACACCTTCAGGCCATTTTGGACAAGCGTCAAATGAAGTTTAACAGTGCAATTTGAAATACACATATGATGTACGCAGGACCGTATTCGGGGGCGGGGGCCGGAAAGAAAATTTTGAATAGTAAGATAATGCACCGAAAGATGGAAAAATCGCATGCCTTTGTCGCAAAATCTTCAGATTTTCGGCGCTTCGCTTCGGATGTGAAGCATTTGCCATAATTTTGGCTCAAGCGCCACCAAAAAATGACACTTTTTTTATAGCCTTTTGAGTAGGTAAGAAAAATTTTTTTCGAAAAAGTTCGAATTATACTATCTCAATGGATAGAGCATGCCGAGAAACGTCGAAAAATGTGGTTTTTGCGAGCTACCCCGACGAATTTCCAGAGATATACACTGATTCATGCTGGGTCCCCCCTGGCCGGATCATGAATACGGGCCTGAATGAACGAATAAATATTTTTAGAGAAGTAAACTGTCAAGTCAATTCATCCAACCCAGACACTTTTCTTCCATGATTTCGTACATATCTGATTGTCCAAGTCATAAGATTGCTTTTTAAAACGAATATTTATGAAGTAGAGGTAAGAAATAATAAAAAGATATAAACAATCAATAGATACGAGCTTAATCGCTAGAACGAAAATTCGGTATTAACTAACAAAATGACTCATTTACCCCCCTCCCTCCGCCATACAAGAGCGTGGGGATGAGCGAGCGGGGTATTACTCCCTGAGCTCCGAACAGCTGATAGCTATAAGCCATTTTGGCCGAAAAAAACATTGCTATATAGCCCTTTTTGGGCTCAGAAAGTGAGCTATTTAGCCTTTTCGGGCTCAGAAAACTAGTATAAATAATTTGTACAGCCTATATGGCGTGTAATAAGTTCAAAAAAGGTTATATAGCTACTAGCTATACAGCCTTTTTTGGACTCAGAATCATGCCATGTGAGCTCAGAAATGCTATATAGTTGTCATTTCTGAGTTTCAGAAAGGTAACGGCTCAAAATTTTGAGTGGAGGTCCCCGGCCATTTTTAGGGGGAAGGGGAGGACGTCCGACTTTGGGTGAGAGATCCCCACCCCCCCCCTTTACATGTATGATGTATAGCTATTTTCTCGACTCCAAAAAGGGTTAAATAGCTATTTGTAGTCTAAAAAGGCTATAGAGCTATGGTTGTGATTCCAAAAAGGCTATATAGCTCGTTCTCTGAGCTCAAAAAGGCCATGTAGCTCATTTTCTGAGCCCAAAAAAGTATAGAACCGTTTTTACGAAGCCCATAGCTATCTACCAATTTTTGGCTTGCAACCCCACTGAAAGCTTGACCTTGCGCTCCTATGGAACCCAATGAAAATTGGTTCAGCCCTCCGAAAACTTTTGACCGTGTGCAATACATATGCAATCGTGGTCATACATATATTTATGAGTAACATGTAGTGTGTATACACATACAATAAACACAGAATTGTGCGTAAAGGTCAAGTAATTCTTTGGAGGATAATTAACTTCATACAAAAACAAAAGGTCGACTGGTCCTCAAGTCAGCTGATTCTGAACACCACGCAACCAGGCAACCAAGCAGAGCAGAATCTGATCAACAACGCAAAAAATTGCAAATTTTGATAGGTACATCTACAAAAGAATTGTGAAAACATTTGCATGGTCAGCTGAGCTGTACCGGGGCCGCCTTTTTTACCGAGGCCGTAGCCGGGGCCGGTGCCGCGACTTAGAAACATACCGTACAATATGGTTATATGACATCCCATGCTGGCACTAGTTTATGTAATGTATTTGCCCAGCTCTTTTTCGTGACATGTTTTTATAGTGATAGAAATAGTGATAAAATAATGATAATGATATAATATACAAAAAATATTGTTCACTACGCTTAGTACCTCTACTCAAAGTACGATCATGTTTGGTTGTGGAATTATATCTCCCTTCCTCATGGTGAATACTTGCAGATTGTTCACGATTGCATTATAACTTTCTCAACTTACTTTTTTGGATTTTCAACTAAGCAAGTGAATGCCACTTAATTAAATCGACTTGATCAAGAATTGCATGAGGCACTGAATGACAATCTGATTTTAAATTTCGATTTTATGCAGCGAATTATATATAGTGAGCTGCTCCCGCATCTACTGGCACATAAGAGATTGGGAGAAAGGGCAAATTTTCCGGAATATACATTATATATAATCGTACGATTTATGTCAGAAACAGACAAAAATTAAGGCTTCTTCTGAAGAATGATTGAAATCGATCAGAACCTGAGAATTAATGTAGTTGTTACGTTTCTTGAACCTTTCAATCATTTTAGCTAGAAAAAGCGCTAAGACCGCAAGCCCAGGGTGACCCCAAATCAAAAATGCTATGCAAATGCAACAGTGATTGGAAATTATAACTCGACACAATTCAAAAATGATGTTTGTAAGTTGCAAACTTTTTGACTTCATTGATTGAAATACGTGAGTATCATTTCTATCAGTTCAATTGTTTCAAAAGAATTACAGGCCGTGATTCGCTGACATCTGTAACGAAATAAAAACGTGACTTATATGGTGGAATTGACTCATTTGCCGCTCATTTATCTGAGTGTTGAGCTTACTTATTCCAATTGATCAATGCAACAATTTGCATCTAACAACAATATTAAAGTTTTCAAGCCCCGGTACCGGGGCCAGAGGCTAGGTCCCGGTACAGCTCTGATGGTTATCAATGAATGAATTTGTACTACAATTAAACAAAACACATTCTTAGCTTAATCTTACCAAATTAATACATATTTACATGCAGTGTAGTAATTTGTATAGCCTATGTATATGGCGTAGGTCAAATATAATGGTTTGAGCGAGTAATATGGCTGATTGAGCAGTGCACCGCGGAAAAATATACTACTTTTTGACCAGTCAATCACACAACTAGACACGAGTCTGATGAACGGTTGTGTGTGCTCATGTACAATTGACTTTTCATCTTGAAAAGCAGTAGAAACGCGTGAGAGAAGAACGTATATTACGAACGTAATTAGTTCGTCTCACAAGAATGCTGCATTGATAACGATATAAAACAATACAAAACTCTATTTCATTGATTGAAAGATAATATTTATTGGTTGATTAATTTTTTGGTTTTCATTGGTTGATTAATTTCATTAAGAATTTATATTCCATGGCTAAACTTGATCAAGTGAATCACTTAATTCATTAACGCCGGAGTAAAAGAATTTTCATTGTCCGTGAGAATTTTCGTGGCAAGGATAAAAATGCATTAGGTACTCATAGAATGAACAAAACCAATGAAATAAACTAACAATCAACCAATGAAAGACAAAGAGCAACCGTCAAATACAACCGACCAGCGAAAACCGTCAATGTTTTATAACTAATCACGACTCAACACCAGACAAGTACAGCATGTGAATTCTGGAGGGGAAGGGGTAAAGCAAAATTTTTTAAAGTGCCTGTTTTGGGCTCAAAAATGATAGATATGCTTCCAAACACCCTACGATGCCCTTTCTTTCTAGAGCATAAAAACATGTAAAAAATATGGAAATGATATGAATGAAATCGGCAAATGGAACAAAATATGTATAGTCATAAAATGAGTATATATGTAGGTAGTGATAGACACTTTTGAGCCAAAAGATTGCTAAAAACAATTTGCTTGATGAGAAACGTTAAAGGTGTCTTTTTCGCCATACCACTATTTTTAAGACCATTTTTTGACCATTGAAAAATCTCGCACCCCCAGAATTTTGACGCTGCCCACCTATGGTCCCCGACCATTTTCAGGGGAGCGGGTAAATGACCTCCAATTTTTGGCCAAAACTGTCTATAAACACCTGAAAACGGCCAAAAAATTCGATTTTTTTCCAAAAATCGTAGACGGGCGTCAAAAATTTTCTGGTTTTGGAGAGTTGAGGCCTGAGGGACGACCAACTTTGGGCGAAGGGATCCACCATTCCCCCTGTAGTATGTCTATCATACATCATATCTAGTTGCACAGCCCGATGGACGTTGTATGTGTGACTAAGAAAAGAATCCAAATTTTTCTTCAACACAACTTACTTCCACTGTACGCTGTTCTTTGACTTCTTCTCAATCAAACCAATGCCTTCAAGCACATTAGTAATGTCGTAAATACGTCGTTTTTGGCGCACATTTAGGCGATCTGCAGCCTAAACGGAAAAGAAAACCTTTGCAGGTACAAATCTCGCCACGAAATTTGAACAATAAAGAACCTATTTAGTTTATTTAGTGACGCTTTTTAACGACCTAAACGCCGGAGACCTAAAGAGTATCCTAAAATGCTTTACTTTATGAAAACGCGACCCAAACAGCGCGAAGCGCCAATTAGTTTCAAGAAAGCATGACCTAAACGCATAGGTCGGACCGTATACAACTCAGCGCGCTTAGAGCATATTAATATTGATTATACTCATGTAATTCATATGCTTCTGATATTGTATACATAATGCGCACACGTGCGCTATCATCATGCGTCTATTTAAAAACGCGCGCTGAGTCGTGAACGGCTGGACGTAATCGTTTAGGTCACGTTTCTTTAAAGTAAAAGCATGTCAGGATACTGTCTAGATCTCTGGCGATTAGGTCGTGAAAAAGCGTTTCTTAGCAAACTCAATCGGTTCTTTATTGTTCAAATTTCGTGGCGAGCACTGTAGGTATGCAGACAGGTTTGTATGGTATTTGTATTGAGGAAACAGCAGTAGACAAGTCTAAAGCTAGGAAAAAATACCGAAACCGATATCAGGCGAACAATGACTAATTTTAAAAATTTTTAAACATATTAAGTTTACAGTTTTGCATTTGATGTGAAAAAAATTGAATTTAATTAACTTCGAAATAATAAATTATAAAACACGATTCATTCTTCTTCACACGAATAAACTCTCATCTCGACTCTGTTAATTTCTTTTGACAAACAAATGAAAATAAGTATGTACGTTGATTAAAACGGATAACGTAATTTTGAACATGTATTCATTCAGCTTATTTTCTTTGAAACTCCTAACTTGCTGGTTATTCGCATTTGATTTTTATTAATTACTTGCCTTCAGTGTTTTTTGTATTCGGCAAAGATTTTTCCCGATGTACAAAGACTTTTGGGGACCGTCTTTGTACATGTAAAAAGATTTTTGGGAAGATAACTGCAAAAAAGGTTTAAAATTCGCAAGTTTTCGGCGCGTCGCGCCGAAATGAGTAATTATGTGTTCAATATATCTTTATATGTCATAAATTGCATTTTGAAAGGAAAAATGTCGAATATTCCGGCGCTTCGCGCCGTTTTGAGACGATTATTAGCGATTTTTGCCTTCCGAAACTCGAAATTAGCAAAACTACACTATCAAAGGTCGAACAACTGTTTGTGCCACACTAAAATCCCTACTGTACCATATTATAGTACCCTAAAATTTGTGTGTACAAAATGTACAGATTTTTAGGGACCATCTTTGTACATGTACAAACGGACCTGGCACAAAAAAGCACTGCTTGCCTTGAAGAAATCTGTGCATCTGGCAATGAATCGATGCCAATTGATAACAAGAGCATTTTGAACTGGAGCGATATCCATGAGACTTGTATAGTATACAGTTAAGTGCATACATGTAAGAGAGAGGGGGATGAGGGGATCCCCCACCCCACCCAAAGTCGGTCATCACCCATTCCCCAAAGCAAGGAAATTTTTTACCCCTACCGATTTTTGGAAAAAATCCGATTTTTTCTGGCCGTTTTTGGTCATTTTAGGCTAAGAATCGGGGGTCTTCCCCCTTTTGAGCCATTAATGTATGCTTAAGTGACTAAGCGCAGTAAATTTTATGAACTGCATCACTTTCGCGAGTCATTTACTGCACTCACCGTAGCTCTATCATTTTATGAAAAACTTGCTACCCATGCAGGTTTCGTCAAATGACAGGCATAAAACACACCCTGCGAAGACAATAGACGGCGATGTATTCCACTAAAAATTTTTAATAAGTTTTCTTGCATATATGTACATAATTGACCTGTCAGTTTCTCTCAAAAATAGGACTGCGCTTGCAGGCTTATCTGTATCACCTGGATCATAATCCCAATACGTAAACTTGTTTCTACTGAGAAACTTACCAAATTTAGATCAACGACACCATCTCGTGACTCCTGCAGCAATATTAAAAATTTTTGAGTGAGCAAACCTAATGACTTTTCGGATCTGTTGCTTATGCTCGCTATAACTGATTGATAAGCGCCAACATCGGCAGTACCATCATCATAATCATCGTCTTCGGATATCATGTTACAAATCAAAGGCCGTCTAGAGACGTTTGTGAAACAGCATAAATTACATAAGTGCACCAAATCAAGGAAACAAGATGAAAGAGTTCAGAAAGCACCATTCCTAAACCACGTAAACGAAGGATCTTTCATTTTATAAACAATAAGGCCGAAGTAAAACATGCTCCTGCTAAAGCCGCTTCACTAAGGCCTAGTAGTCATACATGCACATAGGATGGGGGTGAAAGGGTATTAGTTCCCGCTAGAGGATCTAAAAGTTAGGTACTGTACAGAAATTTAGGCCCAAAATCAGTGCATTTTCATTTTAACAAAATACTAGTGATCGACCGGAGCGGCCAAACTGTCCGGAGCCGGAGATCCAGCCGGAGTCGGATTGGACCATGTTGCTCCGGCCGGAGCCAGAGATATATTATTTTACACGTGTGGATACATAGGACATCTTTGTGACCAAAACCTAGACCATAGTGCACATGCATCTCAACTGCATACCAGCTAGTTATTTATGTGAAATGGACTACATTCAACAACATTTTATCCAAAATTGCTCGGCAATCTTGTCATCATTTTGCAGTCTCCATAGCCTGACCTAAATAAAGCGTCAATAGGCAATATTTGATGCTAAAGCATGATTGTGTGTGACCGTATATACATAGGTACATTACATGCTATACTATGTTCAATGAACCGCGAATATGACGTACAGAATGGACAGCAACATTATCTGGAAAATCAGTATAGCATGTGCAGTGCAGGCAGGGGCGTAACCAGGTGGGGGGCGGGGGGCTGGGCCCCTCGAAATGAAAAAATAATTTTCTAAAATCAAAGGGAGGACCCTTTGCTTTTTTCTTCAAGCGAAGTGGAAACGGATTGTGGACAGCCAAAATGCGTTTTTAGCACACTTTTTAGCTTCTAAACTCAAAATTTTCCTGCGCTTCGCGCCGGATTTCTCATGTTCTGTTTTTTTCTAACTTAAGAAGCCCAGATTTTACTTAAAAAAGACGAATTTGTCAAAAATTTTCGGCACTTCGCGCCGAATTTCTTATGTTTTATGTTTTTTCTTACCTTAGAAGACTAGATTTTACTTTAAAATAACGAATTTGTCAAAAATTGTTGACGCTTCGCACCGGATTTCTTATGTTTTATGTCTTTTCTTAGCTTAGAAGCCCAGATTTTACTTAAAAATAACGAATTTGTGAAAAATTTTTGGGATTTCTTGTGTTCTATGTTTTTTCTTACCTTATACGCCCAGATTTTACTAAAAAATAGCGAATCTGTCAAAATTTTCGGCGCTTCGCGCTGGATTTCTTATGTTCTATGTTTTTTCTTACCTTAGAAGACTAGATTTTACTTTAAAGTAACGAATTTGTGGGAAAATTTTTGGCGCTTCGTGCCGGATTTCTTATGTTCTATGTTTTTTCTTACCTTAGAAGCCCAGATTTTACTTAAAAATAGCGAATTTGTCAAATTTTTCGGCGCTTCGCGCTGGATTTCTTATGTTTTATCTTTTTTCTTAAGTTAGAAGCCCAGATTTTACTTTAAAATAACGAATTTGTCAAAAAAATTCGGCGCTTCACGCCGAATTTCTTATGTTCTGTTTTTTCTTACCTTAGAAGACTAGATTTTACTTTAAAATAGCGAATTTGCCAACATTTTCGGCGCTTCGCGCTGGATTTTTTATGTTCTATCTTTTTTCTTACCTTAGAAGCCCAGATTTTACTTAAAAATAGCGTATTTGTCAAAAATTTTCGGCGCTTCGCGCCGATTTATTATGTTCTGAATTAGTTTTGTTAACAAAACTGCAAAATTGAATGCAAAGAAAAGAATTTCGAAATGTTTTGGAGTCAAGCTTTAATTTGATATTGAAAAATTAGTCATACCGATAGGTTAAAAGATAGATTTTTTATATCCAAATTTGAAATAAAGCAAGAAAATTTTTGAATTTTTAAATTTGTTTTACTTCACCATATTATAGATCTTGTCGAGAAACGCTCAAAAATGCCATTATTTTCGCGTATCTCCTAATGTTTCCCGAGATATAGGATTTCAAAAATTTCCCCCCCAAATAAAATCCTGGTTACGCCCCTGAGTGCAGGTCAGACTGCTTCTTACGCTACTCCATGAGTTCCAGTGTTAACAGGAATTTCCTGCGGCGATTTTCACAGCAATTGCATGAGTCGATCAATAGAGTAATTTTCTATCCCCTATAAATAAATATTTTACTATTGTGGTGGTGATAGACACTTCATTTGGTGCTATTTCCTTTTTCTGCTATTGTATTGTGCTCTGACTAAATTAAATAAGCATTATGTCAGCAATTAGTACGTTCGGTCACTATGCAAAAAACGAAAAAATTCTCCGGCCTCTGGCCGATTTTTGGATGTCCTTTGGCCGGAGCACCGGAGTGAAAAAAATGGCCGGATTTGCCTGAGGCCGGATCTCCGGTCGATCACTACAAAATACAACACAAAGATAAAACATTACTCTGCAAAAATTCCGGATTTCACCCCTCCCTGGCCACTCCTTCCTGACTACCCAGACCGTGTGCATCTGTGCTAGTAGTCGCTGTCACTTTCCAGTTTGATAACACACGGAGCCTGTAAATCGAAGGATGCGGGTCTGATTCCAAGTCATAAGATGATTTTTACATTCATGCGAATTTTGAAGGAAATTCACTGACAAACAAACGTCTGCCTTTAGCATAAATGCACTAGACGTCAATGCTGGCTTAAATAAGAAGCGGAACAAAATGTCAAAATTTTGCAAAGTCAAGCATTCTTTACTGTCTCCCTAGAAAGCTCATAATGATCAAAAATAATGAAAAAATATATTACTCCCGTTTAAGTAGAATTTTAGGTGTTTGAATGAAAATTGGCATAAATTTGCATATATCATTTAAAAAAGATTGTTCAGGGAAACGATCCGTAAATTGAAAATCAGCACATCAGCAATAAAATGGAAAATTATATATTTTATGACGAAAAAACTTAAGAAACATAAATTTTATGACCTAGTGCTAAATCACAAAAACACGAATATTGTGGTAAAATTCGAAATATTTTAAGAAACAATGGCCAATTTTGAATCGGACTTATTTTCCGCTCCATATTTTTACGACTTCAGCACGTTTTGCAAAAAATCCGGAGTTTTTCAACCCATTTCTACGAATTTCTGCCGGAGCCTATATTCTGCATTTGGTCCTGGATTGAGCTGTACGCACTGTTTTTTTGTGTACAAAACCTTCAATTTTTTGTTTAATCGAAAATCGACCAGAAACTGCCTATACTTTATGTACAAATATGAACAAAGATCGCTCGAAAAATCTTTGTACAAGCCTGAAAATTTTCGTCCAGTGAAATAATAAAAAACAGTGGTTATAGGCAATAAAACTTTAAAATTTTTCAATGCTTGAGTATGCAGGCATTTTTTCAATGCAATGTAATCCAATCTTCTGTTCACCTGCTGCTTAGGTCGACGTCGCTCCTGCTTAGTCCGACATATAGCTGCTTAAATCGATGTATTTTGCATGTGGGTATTCTGCATTCTGCCCAAATATTTCAGTTCAGTTCAGTAAACAATTGGCAATGCACAAATTAGTGATGCCAACAAACTGAGCCTTAGCCTAAGGATCATAGGAAATGGCTTTCACAGCCCAAACTCCACAATCGAAGAAAAACTCTAAGGTTGGCTAGCATAGCAGACAGCACATGCGCAGCATAGCTAAAAAGAATGAGGAGAACCCCAGGGTTCTTTATCTACCTATCGTATTTCACTATTTTATTTGTTTTGTATTTTTCCACCGATAAATTTTTTAATCTGATTGAAACTAGCTTAGATAGGTATAGTACGTGTTAGGGGTGCGCCAGGTACCCGATCCCGGACCCGAATGGTCGGGTATCCAACCAAAATTTTGGAATCGAACCCGGACCCGAGGTTGTCCACAACTTTGGACCCAGACCCTAGCTTGATTGAAGTTTTAGACCCGGACTCAGACCCGACCTCAAGAGGTATCAGGTCCGGGTTCAGCCTGCAATTTCCCTTTCATTCCCACACGCATGCACACTGGGGGTATGGGGGTATTCCCCTACCACAACTTTTGGTAGGCATATATACCCCCTAAGGATGCTGGAACCATGAAAAAGCGTTAAATGACGTCCAACAGTATATATATATAGTTTCAGGTACATGTACTAATTTTTCGAGCAGTAGCCTGTTCAATTAATTCTTCCAGACAATTTTCTCCCTTTATTTTGTATATTTTTGATGTTGCAAGTCATTTAAACGCCCTTATCGTTACTGTTTTCATGCAAATTTAACCATAAATATTCATGAAGTATCAAATTTGTTCAAATTCAGACAATAAATAGGTAAAAAATTATTCATTCAAACCCCCCCCCCCGTCAAGGAAACCCGGTTTACCCTGTCCCAAAACTTCTGACCATGTGCATGTATGATTCCCCAGAATTCGCGATTTTCCAAATAATTCATGGAAAACGTATATACTGTTTTAAGCGTTTTTAGCTCTCAACTAGCTCGAGTTTCAAATTTCGAGTGCTTGGCGCCACATACTTATTTTTGACTATATTTTTCAATTTATTCGGCTTTTTTATTTTTCGAAATATTTTTATGTTTCTACGTTCTAGAAAGATAGATGTAGCATCCAATGGTGTATCTATGATTTTCCTAAATAAGCGGTCCCCAACTTTTCGAAAAACAGTCAAGAATAGGTCCTAACATTTGTCTTTCATTTGCGAAATAGTGTTTTTTGGCGTTCTACCTTGTCTGCTTTTATTTAAAATCACTTTTGATTAAACTTTTTCGGGAATTTCCGTCAATTTTGCGCTAAAAGTCATTAAATTTGTTTGATTTTAGCGATAATCCGGCGCAAAGCTCTGGAAAACTCGTTAAATTTATTTAGGAGGAAGGACTTTAGAAGTTACTTAGAAGCTTGATTTACTGCATTTACAGCATTGGACACGAAAAGTCAAAAATTGCATAAAGTTCGGCTTAAAATAGAATAAATCTATGCTGAAATAGCTGTTTCTGCTCTTAAAATTGTTTTGAAACTTAGTCCGTGAGCGAAAAATGGCTTGCAGGTCGCCAAAAATAAACATGATCAATAGGCATTATCCAGTGCAGAGCGCCAAAAAAATTTGAGAAATTATGATCAGTGATGGCAAAATTCATTGCAAATTACATATCCATTCTTTATCTCGCCAAGTATTTTGGGCCAATTGGGGTGGCCGCCCCTCCCCAACTCCTATATTCACCTCTGGTAGCATAAAAATCTATGATTAAATTAATTTCACGGCTGATTTCTCAACATGTGAGTCGTAAGCGTAAGGTCGAAACTGGACCCTGATGAATTCATAAATTTTTGTCAATGTTAATTAGGGATTGACCGGAGCTGCGGTTCTGGCTCTGGCTTCTGCTGTTTTTCGATTCCTGGCCTCCAGCAAACGAAAAACGAAAAATTGATTGAAGCACGGTTTTTAACACCACACGGATACAAAGTCCTTTTAGGGCAAAAGTGTAGTAATTTTTATGCATTTTCAACGTATTTTTCAGCAAAAATCCCAAGAAATTTTTGGCGCTTAATGCTGAGTATTATATTTACTGTTTATTTCGTTCCAACTGCACGATTTAAACAGTCCACAGTTGATCTTCTTGTAATCTAAATGGTGATGCATTTTCCTCATCTATTTGTTTGAAGGTTTCCAGCACAAAATAATTCACTTTCTGACAACTTCGCGTTATTTTCTGCTCATTGAAAACAAAATTAGCTTTCTAATGTTTGTTTACTTATCATTCAATTCATACAGGAAGCGCAGTAGCATCTGTTGTCAGATTAGATTAGCATATGGCAACTGCAGTGGCGGACCTGGGATTTTCCTAAGAGGGGGCGGTATCCCAACTTTTCCAAAAACAGTCGAGAATATATCCGAAAATTTGCCCTTAACGCGCGAAATAGCGTTTTTTTCAGTGTTTTACATTGTATACTTTTATATAAAATCACTTTTGACACAATATTTTCTCTAAAACTTAAAATTTTAGACAATTTTGTGCGAGAAAATCATTACATTTTTTGACTTTAACAAAAATCTGGCGCGAAGCGCCAGAAAATTTGTAAAATTGAGGCGGATAGACATCTAGAAGCGTGATTTACAACTTGACTTCCTGTATTTACAGCATTTGATGCAAAACATCGAAAATCTTAATTGAAAGCAGAAGAAAACTATGCAAAAATAGCTGTTACTGCTGTTAAAATGGTTTTGAAACCTATATACATGAACAGAAAATTCCAGGCAGTATTTTTTGTACAAGGTCCGTTTGTACAGGTACAAATATGGGCCCTAAAACTCTTTGTACATTTTTTACACACAAATTTTTGGGTACTATGATATAGTACAGTAGCGACTTTCGTGTGGTAAAAACAGTTGTTCGACCTCTGGTAGTGTATCTTGGCTAATTCCTGGTTTTATTAGGGCAAAAATCATTGAGAATCGTCTTAAAACGGCGCGAAGCCCCCACAAATTCTGACATTTTTCCTTCGAAATGCGATTTCTGTTATTATAAAGATATATAGGACACGCAATTACTAATTTTGGCGCGGAGCGCCGAAAATTTTGCGAATTTCAGACCTTTTTTGCAGTTTTTGTCTTCATAAAAATCTTTATACATGCACAAAGACTGTCATAACAAGTCTTTGTACATCGGGAAAAATCTTTGCCGAATACAAAACAAAACCGTGCTTCCAGGTCGCCAAGAAAGTAAATATATGTCATTAATAGGTTCTTTATCTCGCCAAATATTTTTGGCCAATGGGTGGGGGGCGGCCGCCCCTTCCCGCACCCCCTTAAATCCGCACCTGGGCAACTGCCTTTTCATTTCTGATGTGGCAATAGATACGAAAATCTCAGCTTTCTGTGTCCACTGAGCGTTAAGAAGTCAATACATAATTGTGACTTAGCGTGAATTTTTTGATTGCTTCAAATCTAATTGTACTGACAATAACACAAACAAACCATTGATCTGCAGTATATCACGTCATTCTTAAACAGCTGTATTGAAAAAAACAAATAAACATGCACCTTTTGACACCATATGTGTTATACAGGTAAAAAGAGCGTGCTAATGTAAGCCATTCTGTGCTATTAAAAAATATTAGTTAGCAACAATGCTAATGCGGGTTGTGGTAAAAAAGCTGGGCCAAAGGTGTTCTCATGTTAATAAATAGATATGGTCCACTTCAAGAAATCTTATACATGAATGGCAATTCTTGAATTAATGTGAACCGTATATAAAACCAGTTCAAACCAGCGTTTTTTCTGTACAAGGTCCGTTTCTACATATAAAAGATGGTCCCCGAAAGTATTTGTACATTTTGTACACAGAAATTTTTGGGTACTATAATATGGTACAGTATCGATTTTAGTGTGGTAAAAAGAGTTGTTCGAACTTTTGGTAGTGTATTTTAGCTAATTTCTGGGTCTCTAAGGGCAAAAATCATTAAAAATCGTCTTAAAACGGCGCAAAGCGCCGAAAAATTTGACATTTTTTGAAATGCAATTACTGCCATTATAAAGATATATAGAACACACAATTACTCATTTCGGCACGAAGCACTGAAAATTTTTGCGAATTTCAGACCTTTTTTGCAATATTTGTCTCCCCTTTGCCGAATATAAAAAAACCGTGATTTAAACTGAGGCAACAAATGTCGGTCGCACTAATTATAATTTAATTCTATTTAATTTTAACGCGTGAATGTTACTACGCAAAATTTTACATATATATGAGCAGTAGACGGGAGATTAGATGACGTGCAGTGTATCGTGCTTAGAGCTACACAGCTGGGTTACTCAAGTATAAATCAGCTTCAAACAAAATGATTAGTGCTCTCAAAAATAAGCGCAGATTCGGCGTTATTTTCCAATAGCCCAACATAATTTGCAAAATAAAGATGTGATGGAATTTTCAAAATTTTTGACATTTTAGATCGGACTATTACTTTATTGAGATTCTGAGCATTTAAACTTTAAACGTTTTCAAAATACTTACTCTGAAGCCAATGCTTAAAATGCGACGAAAAACTTTGAATTTCGACTTGAAATGTTAAAAATTCTACTTGTTTAGATCCTTGTTTGTTTCAGAAGCACTATTAAATTAATTATAGTAGGGCAAATTCCTTAGACTGTGAACGCAGTGGCGGATCCAGGATTTCCTAAGAGGGGGGGGGGCCGTATCCCTAAGGAGAGCGGAACCCTGACTTAGGCAGAACCCTGACTTGGGCGGAAAAATTAGCCATTTCAACCCGAAAACCGCTAAAAATCGCTCAAAAATCCTTAATTTTGCGCACTATTTTAGGCCAATGGGGGCAGCCGCCCCCACCCCGCCCCCCCCCTAAATCCGCCCCTGTGTGAACATCGCTCGTTTGAGCATAACTTTTGACATCGCTGAAAATATTACTTGCTATTTTTCGAAAAAAGTTATTTCTACTCCACCCCATTCCCTCTGGAAATCGTGGACGTATTCAAAAATAATATGATTCACATCTAAACAGCCCCTTGACCAGGACTTTATTTCAGGGAGAGAGAATTGCTAATATCTTGAAAATGTATATAACGTTTATAAGTCAGCTTATGCGATAAATCGACATTTTCTGACGTGTTTTGCGTCATGGAATCATATTTTTAGCTTGTGGTGATAAAATAATAGTGATTTAAAAAGAATTTAAGCGTTTTTACTCTTTTGAACTTAATTTTGCAGTTTTTTAGGACAAACAATGCATCAATGTGCACATTATAAAACTTTGCAGCAAAGTAATGGGAATTTTTGACTGTTTTTATTAGGAATGCACCGGGGCCGCCTTTTTGACCGGGCCGGGGCCGGGGCCCGGGCCCCGGCGCCGGGGCCGGTACCAGAGACTGGGACCAACCGGGGCCAACTATTTTTGCTATATTCCAGATATACCATGTATAAATATGTATTAGGCAAAATGTTACTTATGCAAAACAGCGTCTGGGCAAGTACATGGCATCCGTTCCACATGTATTTCCGAGTTCAATTAATCATCATAGCTTATATAGGCCAAATTTTTTCCTGCCATTTAAAAAATTTGGCCCAATTCATGTAACTTGCATCATTACCAGCCGAATTGCTCATGTTTTAGATCAGACAAATTAAAAATAGCTCAAACAAGGATAGAAATTTCGCGTGCATAATTTATTATGTTAATGTGTAGTTTTTCAGTCATTTATGGGATGTAATAATATAATAATAATAATAATAATCCTGAAAAGCAAAAGTTCCATAAATATAGTTCGATCAATCAAAGCACAGCGAATTAGTCTGCCAAACTAGCAAAACGTTAGAGGGAGTCTATTCTTTCTTCAACTGAAAGTGATCGATCCATTTTTTATACCTTGAATCTTATCCGAATTGCTATTGTTTAAATTTCTTGTCTGGATGGAACATAAAAAATAATTCACGAATTATCTATTTGTACCTATCTTCTCGGAAAACAGCCAATCCAACACAAAGATCATCTTTTGGAATTTCATATGAAGGCACGTAGCTGGCAGTCCTATTTTGGGGGGACCAATACCAATTTCGGGGACTAAGCCTAAAAAGGCCAAAAATAGCACAAAATAACGTTTACAAAGTCCTGTTTTTCCGATTTTTCTGCATTTTGGGTGGTCCAGCCGGACCCCATTCCCTCCCAGAGCTACGCGCCTGTTCATCCGGCAAACATACCCACAGGAATGTCACAAAATGTTAAACATATGCTTTTTCCCATGCAGAAGAGAAGGTCGGAACAGAAACGGATCCGCTGGACTTTTGGCGAACAAAAATGGAAACTTACCCGGCCCTGGCATCACTGGCAAGGAAATATCTAAGCCCCCCGCCCACGAGTACCCCGAGTGAACGCTTGTTCAGTACAAGCGGCAATATTTGCTCGGATTCCCGTTCTCGTTTGCTGCCTGAGCGATTAGAAACGCTAGTGTATTTGGCGAAAAACTTGAAGATTATCGGTTTTGACTATTAAATTATTGCATCTATAAACGTGAATAAGCGAAATTTCTGAAATAAAATTTGTGACAAATGTTTTGTTATACATGAATGATATGCACAGGCGATTATGCACGATTTACCCTCAAAATATCGCCAAAATCCGAACAAAAAAAGTTGAGATAATTCTTAATAATAGGCTGAAATTTGCGTATTTTGGCCCCGGCCGGGCCGGCCGGGGCCTGGGCCCCGGTGCATCCCTAGTTTTTATGATTTTATCCCTTGAAGCTCAATTCAGAAGCTCTCTGAAGATAAGCAAAACAGAAATTGAATTTAGCGCAAAGCGCAAGAAAATTACAAACATTTTGTAATCCTTTTAAGCTCAATTTTACAGGTTTCTGAATATAAGCAATGCCGTAATTACATCTAGCATGAAGTACCAGAAATTTTTGAAACTTATTTATTTACACTAAATTATGCAACTTTCTGAATCAGTGGCGGATGTAGGATTTTCCAAAGGATGGCAGTGCCCCAGCTATTTCAAAAACAGTGAAGGATAGGCCTGGTTTTTAAAGAATGTTACCTGTTTTTTGAGAGGTTATCTGGTTTCTGAAAAAAGGTTGCCTGATCCCTGAAAAAGATTGCCTGCTTCTTGAAAAAGACTGACTGGTTCCAGAAAAAGGTTGTCTGGTTTTTGAAGAAAATATTGTCTGGCTCATGAGAAAAGTTGCCTGATTTTTGAAAATAAGGTTTTCTGTTTTCTGAAATGAGGTTGCCCGGTTCATTAAAGTTGCCTCGTTCTTGATAAAGGTTCCCTGGTTTCTGAAAAATGGTACATAGTCTGGTTTTAGAATAAAAAGTTGTCTGCTTTCTAAACAAGGTTGCCTTGTTCTTGAGAAAAGGTTGTCTGGCTCGTGAAAAAGGTTGGCGGTTCCTTAAAAAGGTTAGTTAGTTCCCAAAAAAGGTTGGCTGCTTCCATGAAACGGTTAATTGGCTGCCAAAAAAGTTGCCAGCTCCCTTAAAAAGGTTTGTCAGTTCCCAAAAAGGTTGGCTGGTTCCTTAAAAAGGTTGGCTGGTTCCTGAAAAGGGTTAGTCGGTTCCCAAAAAAGGTTAGTTGATTCCCAAAAAGGTTGGCTGGTTCCTTAAAAGGTTGGCTGGTTCCTGAAAAGGGTTAGTCGGTTCCCAAAAAAAGGTTGGCTGTTACCTTAAAAAGGTAGGTTAGTTCCCAAAAAGGTTGCCTGCTCCCTTACAAAGGTTGGTTGGTTCCCAAAAAATGTTGGCTGGTTCCTTAAAAAGGTTGGCTGCTTCCTTAAAAAGGTTGGCTGATCCTTAAAAAAGTTGGCTGGTTCCTCAAAAAGGTTGGTCAGTTTCCAAAAATAGTTAGTTGATTCCCAAAAAAGGTTGGCTGGTTCCTTAAAAAGGTTGGTCGGTTCCCTAAAAAGGTTGGTCGGTTCCCAAAAAGGTTAGTTGATTCCCAAAAAGGTTGGCTGGTTCCTTAAAAAGGTTGGTCGGTTCCCTAAAAAGGTTGGTCGATTCCCAAAAAGGTTGGCTGGCTCCTTAAAAAGGTTGACTGGTTCCTGAAAAGGGTTAGTCGGTTCCCAAAAAAGGTTGGCTGGTACCTTAAAAAGGTGGGTTAGTTCCCAAAAAGGTTGCCTGCTCCCTTACAAAGGTTGGTCGGTTCCCAAAAAAGGTTGGCTGGTTCCTTAAAAAGTTTGGCTGATCCTTAAAAAGTTGTGGTCGCTTCCCAAAAAAGGTTGGCTGTTTTGTTAAAAAGGTAGGTTAGTTCCCAAAGAAGGTTGGCTGCTTCCATGAAAAGGTTGGCTGGTTTCCAAAAAAGGTTGCCTGCTTCCTTAAAAAGGTTGGTCGGTTCCCAAGAAAGCTTGGCTGGTTCCTTAAAAAGGTTGGCTAGTTCCTGAAAAGGGTTAGTCGGTTCCCAAAAAAAGTTGGCTGGTTCCTTAAAAAGGTAGGTTAGTTCCCAAAAAGGTTGCCTGCTCCCTTACAAAGGTTAGTCGGTTCCAAAAAAGGTTGGCTGGTTCCTTAAAAAGTTGGCTGATCCTTAAAAAGGTTGGCTGGTTCCTGAAAAGGGTTAGTCGGTTCCCAAAAAAGGTTGGCTGGTTCCTTAAAAAGGTAGGTTAGTTCCCGAAAAAGGTTGGCTGCTTCCATGAAAAGGTTGGCTGGTTTCCAAAAAGGTTGCCTGCTCCCTTAAAAAGGTTGGTCGGTTCCCAAAAAGGTTGGCTTATTCATTAAAAAGGTGGGCTGGTTCCTGAAAAGGGTTAGTCGGTTCCCAAAAAAAGGTTGGCTGGTTCCTTAAAAAGGTAGGTTAGTTCCCAAAAAGGTTGCCTGCTCCCTTACAAAGGTTGGTCGGTTCCCAAAAAGGTTGGCTGGTTCCTTAAAAAGGTTGGTCGGTTCCCAAAAAGGTTGGCTGGTTTCTTAAAAGGTAGGTTAGTTCACAAAAAAGGTTGGCTGCTTCCATAAAAAGGTTGGTCGGTTCCCAAAAAGGTTAGTTGATTCCCAAAAAAGGTTGGCTGGTTCCTTAAAAAGGTTGGTCGGTTCCCTAAAAAGGTTGGTCGATTCCCAAAAAGGTTGGCTGGCTCCTTAAAAAGGTTGACTGGTTCCTGAAAAGGGTTAGTCGGTTCCCAAAAAAGGTTGGCTGGTACCTTAAAAAGGTAGGTTAGTTCCCAAAAAGGTTGCCTGCTCCCTTACAAAGTTGGTCGGTTCCCAAAAAAGGTTGGCTGGTTCCTTAAAAAATTTGGCTGATCCTTAAGAAAGTTGTGGTCGCTTCCAAAAAAGGTTGGCTGGTTCGCTTAAAAAGGTAGGTTAGTTCCCAAAGAAGGTTGGCTGCTTCCATGAAAAGGTTGGCTGGTTTCCAAAAAAGGTTGCCTGCTTCCTTAAAAAGGTTGGTCGGTTCCCAAGAAAGCTTGGCTGGTTCCTTAAAAAGGTTGGCTGGTTCCTGAAAAGGGTTAGTCGGTTCCCAAAAAAAGGTTGGCTGGTTCCTTAAAAAGGTAGGTTAGTTCCCAAAAAGGTTGCCTGCTCCCTTACAAAGGTTGGTCGGTTCCAAAAAAGGTTGGCTGGTTCCTTAAAAAGGTTGGCTGATCCTTAAAAAGGTTGGCTGGTTCCTGAAAAGGGTTAGTCGGTTCCCAAAAAAGGTTGGCTGGTTCCTTAAAAAGGTAGGTTAGTTCCCGAAAAAGGTTGGCTGCTTCCATGAAAAGGTTGGCTGGTTTCCAAAAAAGGTTGCCTGCTCCCTTAAAAAGGTTGGTCGGTTCCCAAAAAAGGTTGGCTGATTCCTTAAAAAGGTGGGCTGGTTCCTGAAAAGGGTTAGTCGGTTCCCAAAAAAGGTTGGCTGGTTCCTTAAAAAGGTAGGTTGGTTCCCAAAAAGGTTGCCTGCTCCCTTACAAAGGTTGGTCGGTTCCCAAAAAAGGTTGGCTGGTTCCTTAAAAAGGTTGGTCGGTTCCCAAAAAGGTTGGCTGTTTTCTTAAAAAGGTAGGTTAGTTCACAAAAAAAGGTTGGCTGCTTCCATGAAAAGGTTGGCTGGTTTCCAAAAAGGTTGCCTGCTCCCTTAAAAAGGTTGGTCGGTTCCCAAGAAAGGTTGGCTGGTCCCTTAAAAAGGTTGGCTGGTTCCTCAAAAAGGTTGGTCGGTTCCCAAAAAGGTTGGCTGGTTCCATGAAAAAATTGGTTGGTCCCCAAAAAAGATTAGCTAGTTTTATGAAAAGGTTGGGTGGTTCCCCAAAAAATATGGCTGCTCCGTATGGTTGATTGGTTCCCGAAAAAGGTTGCCTGTTCCCTAAGACAGGTTGGTCGGTCCCCAAAAATGCTTACCTGCTCCCTTAAACAGGTTGGTCGGTTCCCAAGAAAAGGTCCAGGGTTCCCAAAGAAGGTTAGCTGCTCCCTTTAAAAAATTGAGTGGTTCCCAAAAAAATTGGTCGGTTTCCAAAAAAGTTGGCTGCTCCCATTAAAAGGTTGGCCGGTTCGCAAAAAATGTTGTCTGCCACTTAAAAAGGTTGGTCGGTTACCAAGAAAGGTTGGTGCTTCCATAAATAGATTAGTCGGTCCTCAAAAAAGTTGGACTGCTTCTCAAAAAGGGTTATCTTGAGTTGTCATGCACTTGAAAAAGGTTACTTGGTACACAGGTAGCATAAGTAGTTTGCTCATTTGCTTCTCAAGTCGTCATATTTAGACTGTCAATTGACCTTCAGCATGTATCTATGCCCATGTACAAAACATAGCCCCCATCCCATGGACCCTTCGCCCCGTTGCAGGATTGGTCCGGCCCATTGCCGGTTGAGGGCGATATGGGGCATTGCCCAGTTGTGATCTTGACCTAAGCAGAAGTGATATCAACCTTAGCGGGAAAGTGGGAGTACTATCACCCACATAAATCTAAGCCGAAGCCTAAGAAAAATCACGAAGTTTGAGAAAAAAATCAATAACTGTTGCGACTATACTTCGCACAACAGCAGTTGCTATTCTGTATAAGTGTCAGGAATTGTCCCATGTCCTGACTTCCACCCCGATTCTTCTGAAAATAATAAAAAATGAGCTGTTAGCTTTTTGTGTCTAAGTGAATGCATATTGTGGAACCTTGAAGAACAAACTACTATTGATGTACCTCTCCGATCTAAACAAAGATATAGAGTTAAACAAGAAGTAACATCTTTAGCAGTTGTTTAGAGAAAACTAGGTTTACCTTGGACTATAATTAAGTGCAAACCGCCTTTATAGTCCTTGCGCAGTTTATTGATATTACACATTGTCTAATCACAGTAATTTATAGTTCAAATTGCATTGCATTGACGTCATTTCATTGTATTTACTTTGATTTTTTCTTTTTTTCAATTTGACCAAATTTGTATTGTTTCAATTCCGTCTCTGTCGCAATGGACTGTTTCATTTCATTTCTGTTTCAAAAGAGCACAACAATTATTGATCAGACATTCCAGTCGGCCAAAGTATGAGCAGGTCAAACTAAACAGCTGCACATCAGGGTGATAAGCAACAGCATCAAGGCGGCAGTAATAATTTGCAGTCAAGTCAACTGCAAATAGCACACAATGTAATATTGTTTGCAGTACAGCGGCCTGGACTTCTAATAAGACCGGGCACAGTTCTATTATTTGCAGTCAAAATCAGCGGTACCCAGCTACTTTGACTGCAAATGATGTAACAGTGTACTAAGTTATTTGCAGTCTAGGTTGCTGGTTTCTGACTGCAAATAATATTACATTACATTGTGTCCAATTCAGGGTTGGCAAGGCTGGGGTTTTTGAATCTGGGTTTTTTGGGTTTTTTGTGGGTTTTATGGGTAAAAAATCATTGGGTTTTGGGTTTTTTGGGTTTTTTATCCACATGTTACGCGATTTTTCAAATAGACTAATGCACTGCAGCTTTGCGATTCCATGTCAGCAGAATTTGAGCAAGATAGTGATGAAGAGGAAGTGGATACTATAGAGTAGCTGGGTAAAATTACAGTCACATATATGTTCTTGTGTCAATTACAAAGCAATGTATAAAGATTTTATCAACATCTATTTCGATCATTTCTAAACATACTTACAAGTGTGCAATTAAATTTTATACAATAATGGTTACGAGCCTGATATGGCATCCCTGTTTCCTAATATATTTTTGAGAGCCAGTGCATTTTTTGATTAAAATCTGGTAATGCATTACCCGAGCATTGAAGGGAAAGATACATACATATATGTGGCAGTCGCAATAAACGATCATTTTGTTGCTGGATTTCAGGTACTTGTTCACTTTAACCCCTATCGAATTTTTTTATCTTTTTTAACATTAGCGTATATACAGGGTGAATTTTTTCCATCTTTTTTTAACACCAGGCATCTCACACGAGGTTTCCCGAGACAGAAAATAACTTTCAGGTGACAGGTTTTGACCCTCCGACCTATCGCTCTACAGCGCAACACGTTACCAATCGGCTAAGCCACCTTCTCGTAAGAAATAAAAACGAAGTAATGAGGGAATGGTACTTAGCATCTATACATCGACCTAAGCATCTATACATCGATTTAAGCATCTATACATCAACCTAAGCATCTATACATTGACCTAAGCGGGAGCGACCTCGACCTAAGCAGCTTAAAACACCTTTTCAGACTAAGCCTAAGCCTAAGTATATTGGAAGCAAAAACTAACATTTTCCTATATCTTATCAAGTAAATTATTGCAAAAGTTGATTATGAATCTGAAAAAAATGAAGAAAAAACCTGAAGAAAATCAAGGATTATATCATATGATAGATATATCATAATGCTGTAATGCTGTTTATACCCTAATGTTTAAAAACATAGAAGAAATTCGATAGGGGTTAAAGTGAACAAGTGCCGGACTTCAATATTAGCTGGAGTTGCTCTTTGATTGTTTCGTGTCTTGCAGCTGTTGGAAGTATTCTCAGCTACTGCATGCAGTTCTAGTGGTCATTTCCATAAAAAAACCAAATAAAACCCAAAGGAAACCCAAAATCCTTGAAAAACCCAGAAAAAAAACCCAAAAACCCAAAATTCAAAATTTTCAAATCTGGGTTTTTTCCATCCCTGGTCCAATCTTATTTGCAGTCTAGGCCTCTGGTTTTTTGACTGCAAATAACCTTACACTGTGCGCGATAGTATTGCAGTCTAGGCCGCTGGGTTTTGACTGCAAATAATATTTACTGTAAGCTCAATCATTTGCAGTTGACTGCAAATAATTACTGCCCATCAAGGCCAAATAAAGATTTTTAAGATGACATATTATTTCCGTTCAGTATTATCAGAATTTTCTAATATTTTTAAGATTAAGATCAATTCGTAAGATACGTAGTAATTCAGGTGATATTTGCATCCGTACCATAGAAGTAAGACTTTTCTGCAATGCCAAACGAGTTTTAGTCGCATATTCGTGGAAAACTCAAATAAAACTTATTTAGTGGAAGCTAGCCTGTCTACTTGCCTCCTTCAGATATGTTTCTCTGGAACTTTTTCTCAGATCGTCCGGCGTCCATGGGGTGCGATTACAATGTGCACCCCATGTCCCTACGCCCCTGAATCGGCGCGGCTTAAAGATCAATATTCAGTAGGAGACGGAATCAATCCGCCGGAAAAAGTTGTAAGGGGCGTGGCTTCAATCGATACAGTAATGAATCCTTTAATTGTATGTTAGTCGATTTTAAGGTGGGCTGAAAACCTTGTTGCTTATTCTAGATAGATGAAAAAAGCATTTGTAGTTTGCACTAACCTATAGTCTATTTCACGAAACCACGTGCATGGAAATCAATTTTCAGCGATTAATCGAACACCTACAAAAGTGGTTTGTAGTTTGCTTGCTGTAACACAATATTTCATAGTGAAACCTTATATGCTTAATCATTGCTATGCACAATGTTGTAATTGCTACTACCACTTTTATAATTGATTTACTTTGATTCATGAATTGTAGTCCATGCACAAGGTTTTGTGAAAGAGACTGTAGATATAAATCTGTAACAGAAGGATGTACATACATATGCATGTATAGTTTATTCTTTTAACCTATAGTCCGTTTCATTTAACCTTTAGGGTTTTCGAAAAAATTTAAAGTGCCTACAAAAGTGTTTCAAACTAACAGTACAGTTATGATATCCTATAGTAGATCGAGTAACGGCGAGACGCTTGCTATTGCCAAACCACTTTAGTGCATAAAAATTTTAAGCCACTTTTGTAGCCTGATTCATGCGGATTAAATTCAAAAGAAAACCGTAAAATAATTGAAACAGACTATGGTGCATGGATCCGTTCGGAAAACTAATATCCTTATTACTGTAGCGCTCAATTTTTCCCTTACTCGACAGATTAAGTAGCAAATTTCACTGTCCTAGACCGTGAAGGATTCAGATGTTATGTGACGGAGGGAAAATGATTTGCCGAGCGAATTCATGCATTGAGTTAAAATAAACTATGTATTTAGTAGGTATATTTCATAAAACTTTGTGCATGGATACAATTTCTGGTTCAATGTTAATCGATTGCAAAAGTACTTTAAACTGAAGCAAAAGTTACGATACCGCGCATACATAGTAACCGGTAAGCTATGAAGTTTCGCTATGCAAAATTGTATTACATTAGGCTGCCTACAGACACTTACAGTCTGTTTCACACAAATTTTAAAACCATCTCCGACAAAAAGCTGACATATTGTGATTATAGCATTGATCTAATATATAATTATCGTAACCCTCGGCTTACTGCCGAGTAAAATTCTTAGAATTTATGCACGAAGTTATGTGAAACAGACTGCATCGGTTCATTACACAACATAGGCGATACTTTCTTTACTGTCGTTAACACAGCGGCGGTACAAATATTCGTTAGTACAGTAAAAAAATATTTTAGCGCCAGCGAACTTACACTTCTTGATACTTTAAATGTTAACCGCAGTATGCTCGCGTCGCTGCAGACCCATTGCCAATACCCTGATATAAACGCGAACAATAACTTCGTTCGTCATGCCCCAGTTTAAAATGGACAGGCTCATGTTAAGAGAAAAATGATAAGTATCATTCTAACATACGCCATTCTTGAAAAATGCGAGTCCAAGGGAAATAATCACTATGCCCGACAATGTATTGTAGGTTACATTTCATGAAGCAAAATAATCGTCAGCGGAGTAATTTTCCAGTCTTTTTACTCGATTGTCTTCCAGGCCTGTTTTTGTTTTTTTGGCAGACTTTAAAGTTGTGCTCTTGCTTTGCTTTTGCCTCTCTGAATCATCCGTTTCTTCAGCTTCCGAATTTTCCTGAGCATTATGACCAAGCCCTTCTTCGAGTGCCGCAATTTCATTCAAGCTGAAAGGCAAACGAGCACTGTGCAAACGTAACTGGTTACATTTACGTAGGTAGACATATACGAGCGTGCTTATGTCCCTAATTTTGAATGTTTTATAAAAATGAGACCCCGGAAATGATTTTTCGTTGCTGTTTTTGGCAATTCAACTCCATCGGACTTCCAGAATTTGGCTGTTGCCCCTCGGTCACGATATACATACAGTGACGGATCCAGGATTCTCGTAAGGGGCTTACCACCACTTTTGCCCCTGATAGTAAAAAAAATCCAAATATCCGCTAATCACGTACAATATAGCGTTTTATCGCCGTATTTTGATCAAAAGCGAAAGTGCTTAAATAACTTTAGCGACAAACAAGCCATCGCGGGCGCCGGGAAATACGTTAAATTTAGACTAAATGACGTCTTATGTCGCTATTTCCTGTACATATTTGAGCACTAGCAAAGCCTAAAAAGCATTTGAAGCGAAACACCGAAAATTTTCTGAATTATGCAAAAAATTAAACTACAAAAATACAGTTTCCAAATCGTGGAGAAAGTGAATAAGTTTAATAAGTCGCACGAAGTGCCGAAAGAATTTGAAAAGCTCGATAGTTGATGGCAAAAATCACTGCAAAGTCCATACATATTCTTTGTATCGCCAACTACGAACATTAGGCCATTGGGTTGGAGTGGCCGCCCTCCCAGAAAACCGCCCCTTGCAGTTCTTTACCTGACGAGGCCTTAAGGCTTGAATGTCCATCTATGTGCCGATAGGCATCTAAATAAATCTGTCCTAAATGCCAATGTAATGTGTTACGTTTGACCGGATTGCATAACGTTAGCCTTCCATTACAGCAATGATCGTAAACGGCACAAGGATGATGATTTTTACATTTTTCTTTAGATAATTCAATTGCAGGTACGGATTTAAGAGAGGCGGGGGCGGCACCGCCCCCATTGGCCCAATATATTTGACAAGATAAAGGTATAATATCTTCAATTATTTTCGGCCGTCAGTGATCATAATTTCTCAAATTTTTCCGACGCTTCGCGCCGGATTATATAACCTATTAACGACCTTTATTTACTTTTTTCTAGGCCTGAAGGCACACGCGGGCGTAGAGGGGGTATGCACCCCCAGAAGGCCGAATACACCCCAGAAACCAAAATACCCCTTCCCCAGAATTCAATTTTTGAATTTTTTTTGTTTTTTTTCCGCAATTTTTTGATGCTAGTGGATAGTGCTCGATGAGAAACCTTGAAAAATCGTGCTGGTTAGCCATACCACCATTTTTAAGGCCATTTTTCGATCTTTGAAAAATCTTGCACTTACACCCCCAGAATTTCGGTGCTGCCCACCTATGCATGGAAGTCATTTTTTGCATATGGAATAGGTTCTAAAACTATTTCGAGAGCAGAAACAGCTATCTCAGCATAGAATTCTTCTTTTTCAAGCATAACTTTTAAGAATTTTCAACGTTCCACGCCAAAATACAAGATTGAGCGGTAAATCAAACTTCTAAACATCCTTCCACCTAATTTTCTCCTATTTCACAGCGCTCCGCGCCGGAATTTCGCTAGTCAGACAAATTTAATTCGCTCAAAATTGTCTAAAATTTCAAAATTTTACGAAATAATATTGCGCCAAAAGTGATTTTAAATAAAAGTAGGCAATATAAAATGCCGTAAAACACTACTTTGCACGGGATGGGCGAATTTTCGGACCTATTTTTGACTGTTTTTAGAAAAGTTGGTTTACCGCTTCCCTCCCCCTTGCCCCTCCGATGAGCAGCCACTTTATCGTAGTGGAGGGTTTGAGTGCCTCAATGAAGTTAACTGAGAGGCCAGACTAAGAGCTGCTCCCCCAGGGCTTGAGTGGCTACTGGGCATGTCTGGCGGTTGGTGGCCGTCAGAAGTTGGCAGGGTGAGCCCAGCTAAGGGATCACTAGGGCCCTGCTGGGACCCTAACTGTCAACTTGCTGAGTTTGTCAGCCATGAACCAACTCACTGTTCTATAACCATGATGGAGTTATTAGAGACCGGCCCTCAGTATCCGGCAGACAAGGGTTCTAAAATCTCCGGAGACCCAGCCAGCACTGTGTCGTATGCAAGGCAATGTTGGTGGTCATGCTACTTGCAGCCCAACTAGTGGTGTGTTGTCACAGGGCATCACTGGTGGTCAAGCTACTTGTGGCTCCTCAGTTGCCATAGGGAACCAGGTGGCAGTTGAGGGCGATGCTACTGGAACACCTGCGAAAGGGACTCCTTGGAGAACCTTTCGGAGAAACTGGGCTCCATAAATTTGCAAGCAACTCACTGGGGCCCAGAAACGAAGACTTCGTAAGCAGGCTCGTGCTGCCAGAGCCCTCCAGGGATCTGGCACTAACCTGCCTGAAGTTACAGGTTCTGATTGCAGGGGCACTGGGCAGAATACTGCTCAGGAAGACCCAGCTCCCTCAGAATCTAGGGCAATTAGTAGTGGGGGAGCACAGCAAGCAATTGCTGCTGCACACCCAACTCCTAAGCCCAACAAACAGGCCAAGCGGCGACATCCTAAGGATGACACGCCCACTAGCCTGACACAGCCAGCTAAAAGGTCTAAAAACCTTCTAGTTATGAAGCAGCAGTTGAGGAATCACTGAAAGTTGGTATTGTCGACTTCAGCAGCGAAGGCGGCATTCCAGCTGATAAGCTTGATACACTCACAGCTGTCTTAACTACAGCCTTGGATCAGGTCGCAAGCACTAGCAAGACCCCTCCAAGGTTTCACTCTTCTGGCCTGTCACATGGCGTTTTTTATATGACATGTGCAGATCAGTTCACTCTGGATTGGCTGAAGAATACCTTAGCTAATCTCTGATCCACCTTGGGAAGGAGCTGATCTGCGCGTTTGCAGCAAATCAGAACTTCCCAAGTTGACCAAGTTCACAGTGTTTTTCCCTGGCTTAGCTGACAGGGACTCTGTGTTTTCCAGACTGCAGAACCAGAACCCTGGTTTGTGCACTGGCCTTTGGAGAATCTACAAACGGGAGGAAAAAGAAGGTCAAACCTTCTTTGTCCTGGGAGTGGACCATCCATCGGTCCAGGTGCTTAAGCAGCTGGACTTCAGGCCTTATTTCAAACTTGGGCGTGTCACTTTGATGACACATACCAAGTTGGAATAAGCGCATAATTTGTACATAGATTAGGATGGTTGGTACTAGTACTCTCCCATCCCAATCAGTACTGGAATTATTCCAGATCAACTTGCAGCATAGCCAAGGTGCGACTGGTGTACTTAGTCGCTGCCTAGCAAAACTGCAGACAAAACTAGCGTTGATCCAGGAGCCTTGGATCTATAAGAACAAGGTATGTGGATTAAATGATAAACTATATACTGTGTTAGTAGGGACTGTGGTACAAGGACCAAGGGCTTGCGTGCTTGTCTCACGGAAACTTAACCCAGTGCTCCTCCAACAATTCAGCAACCGTGACATGGTGTCTGTTGAGTTAAGTTATAAAAGTGCAGGGCACTGGCGTAACATCATTGTTACATCAGCATACCTGCCTTTTGACTCTCCTCATTTACCTCCAGGTAGAGCTTTTTCTCTTCTGGTTGATCTACTGCAGTAAAAAGCAGATACCACTAATTATTGGGTGTGACGCCAATGCTCACCACAACTTGTGGGGCAGCAGCGATACCAATAAACGTGGGACTGCACTTGCTGAATATTTAGCCTCAACCAATTTAATTTTATTAAATAGGGGTAGCGAACCTACATTTGTTGTGGCAAAGAGACAGGAGGTTATTGATCTAACCTTATGTTCTCTCGACCTCACTAATGATATAAGAAACTGGCATGTCTCACAAGAGGAGTCTCTATCTGACCACAGACAGATACGCTTCTCTTTACATGCTGATTCCTTTTCTTCTAGGTTGTACAGGAATCCAAGGTCCACTAATTGGGCTCTTTTTAAGCAGCACCTTAGTAGTCGCTTGGGTTCTTGGGCTCCTAGTTGCTCAACAAAGAGGACGTAGAGGGTGCTGTTGACTTTGTACAGCAAGCACTTACATCCTCATATGAGACCTCCTGCACATTACAGAGGGAAAAGAGCAAACCTATTCCCTGGTGGAATAGGGAGCTCCAAGACCTCCGTAAGAAAAGTAGGAGAGCTTGGAATCAAGCGAAATTATCTCAATCAATTTCCGATTGGGCTGATTACCGCAAGGTTCGACAGGAGTATAAGCATCTTATACGCATTAGAAAGCAATTGTGCTGGGAGGACTACTGCTCCAACATTGGAAAAATGTCGGATGCTGCTAGGCTTCGCCGCATTTTATGTAAACCTCAAGTAGGTGAAGTTGGCTCATTAAAACTACCTTCGGGTCAGTATACACTCAACCGAAGGGAAACCCTGCTCCACCTTCTTGACACTCACTTTCCTGGCAGCTTTGCAGTTGGAAATGAGGCATATCCGGACACATTGGGCCCAACCAGTTTTTCTGGCTTTGGTGACCAAGTTCTGGCCTGCAGGGTGATAACACCTGATAAGGTTCGCTGGGCTGTAAAGTCCTTCGAACCCTACAAGACTCCAGGGGTTGATGGCATTTTTCCAGCTCTTTTGCAGGAAGGACTGGACATGCTGGTGAGACCCCTAGTGAATATTTATCGAAGATGCCTAGCACTTGGCTATGTTCCAATAGCCTGGCGGCAAGTAAAGGTCATCTTTATCCCTAAGCCAGGGCGTAGTTCCTATGACCTGGCAAAATCCTTCAGACCAATTTGTCTTTCCTCCTTCTTACTGAAGTGTATGGAAAGATTAATTGATCGCTTTATAAGAGATGGTCCCTTGCTGGAACATCCTTTACATGTTACACAACATGCGTATCAGTGTGGAAAGTCTGTTGATACGGCCCTTCATGAACTAGTTTCTAGAATTGAACGGGCATTAGACAACAAACAATTCACACTGGGCGTTTTTCTGGACATTGAAGGGGCATTTGACAATACAACCTTCAATGCTATCTGCAAAAGCAGCATCCAATCATGGCATACATCAGACCATTGTTAAATGGATTGATGCTATGCTAAGATTTCGCCATATCATGACTGACTCTTATGGAGACAGCATGATCTTTACTACCACAAAAGGCTGTCCACAAGGAGGTGTACTATCTCCTTTACTGTGGTGCCTTGTGGTGGACGAACTTTGCAGAATTTGCAAAGTCTGGCCTCTACAGTCAAGGATATGCTGATGATTTGGCAATCCTTGTTACTGGAAGGTTCCTTGACACCATTTCCTCACTTATGGAAAGTGGTTTAGCCAAGGTGGAACAGTGGTGTCACCATAATGGTCTATCTGTGAACCCACAGAAAACCGAAATGGTGCTATTCACTCATAAACGGAAACTTGATGGGTTTAAACCACCAATTTTCTATGGTATGCCACTACAATGTGCAAACCAGGTCAAATTTTTGGGACTTATTTTGAACCAAAAATTAAACTGGCGCAATCATGTAGAGGTCAAATGTCAGAAGGCTGTTAATGCATTCTGGCAATGTCGTAGAGCTGTAGGGAAATCCTGGGGTCTATCACCACGAGTCATGCGATGGCTTTTCGTGTCTGTGATTAGACCCATGATCACCTATGCTGCACTAATCTGGTGGCCTCGTGCACACTTGTCTACTGTGAAATGTCAGCTTAATCATTTACATAGAATGGCTTGCCTCAGCATTTGTAGTGCCATGTGCACCACACCGACTGCAGCCATGGAAGTCTTGCTGGACCTGCCTCCCCTGCATATCTTTGTGGAGGGTTGTGCAAGGGCAGCGGCATATCGACTAAACATAGCTGGCAGTTGGAATGCAAAAGGCAAGGTTGTAGGTCACAATGCTGTTTGGGCTAAGGCCATTGGGCCAGTGCTCAAAATGCCAAGTGACTTCATTGTACCAAAATTTATTTTTGGTAGACTTTATACCATTCAGTTTCCCACTAGGGATGACTGGGAAAAATCTAGAGTGGATATTCTCTCGCCTCCTGGAATTGTCTGCTACACTGATGGATCACGCTTTGTGAATACCTCAGGCGCGGGCATCTATTTCCAGAACTTAAAACAGATGCGGTATTTTACCTTAGGCAGTATGTGTACTGTCTTTCAGGCAGAAATACTTGCTATTTTGCAATGCTGCCGTAGCAGAGAATTGATGGCCCTCAGAAATGAGAACATCTTTATTTGCTCTGACAGTCAATCTGCTCTGAAGTCACTTCTATCTCCAAAAGTGTCTTCAAAGTTAGTTCTCGAGTGTGTTCTTGCTTTGCAAGAACTCTCGCAGTATAACAATGTCAAATTATTATGGGTCCCAGGTCACTGCGGCATTGAGGGCAATGAATTTGCGGATCATGCTGCAAAAATGGGATCAGCACGTAAACATGTTGGCCCAGAACCGGTAGTTGCTGTCTCCAGAGCTGTTGCTAAGGCTGACATCAACAGCTGGGTCAGGGAACAACATGTTCAATATTGGAGTGAGCAAAAGACTTGTCGTCAGGCCAGATCCTTTATGGAGAGGCCATGCAAGAAAATAGCCAGCTCCTTGATCAGCTTAGGTCGTAAGCTGCTTAAGACAGTAATAGGTCTCTTAACTGGACACTGTCCCCTCAACAGACATCTATGTACTATTGGGGTTTCTGACAACCCCAAATGCGCTAAATGTCTGCTCACAGAAGAGGATTCTATCCACTTCCTTTGTCACTGCCCTGGGTTTGATAAGTTGAGAGCTAGGTTCTTCCATGCTCCACATATTGAACCCTCGGCAGTTTTACAGGAGCCTGTTGCTCAACTTTTGGGGTTTATTAAAGCCTCAAAACGTTTGTGCGACTAGCTCTCAAAAGTTTCCGTGGGGTACACAATGGGCTTCTTAGCCTGCGTGAAGGGCTTTCGCCCACCCCTTTATCACTATCACTATCACCCTCCTCCTTGAAAAAATTAAACATCGGCCACTGTTCAATTTACAACTTTATAAAAATTTCTTTTAATTTTTGAATTTAAAAACAAAATTAAAATAATAACAATTTTCCTCAGCTTGGCATATCAAAATATGGCAGAGCAAATTTTCAGAAATAATAACTTTTGGTAGTCGACTTAGCGAAAGGCTGGCTACTGGCTAGGCCTAAGAGAGACTCGTCGAGCTTACCATACGTGGGCAGCAAGAAATTTCTGGGGGGGTGCAAGATTTTTTGAAGGTAAAAAAATGGCCTTAAAAACGATGGTATGGTGATAAAAACACCATTTTTCGACATTTCTCATCAAGCACTATCCATTGGCATCAAAAAATTCCGAAAAAAGCGAAAACAATTTTCAAAAATTGAATTCTGGGGGGTATTTTGATTTCTGAGGGGGGGGGTATTTTGGTTTCTGGGGGTGCATACCCCCCAAACCCCACGCCCAGGTGTGGAGCTTACCACTCAACGCGTTCACGTTCATGTACAGCAGTGTTTTTTTTGTACAAGGTCCGTTTGTACATGTACAAAGATGGTCCCTAAAAGTCTTTGTACATTTCGTACACACAAATTTTTGGGTACTATAATATGGTACAGTAGCGATTTTAGTGTGGCAAAAACAGAGTTGTTAGACCTTTGGTTACGTATTTTAGCAATTTCTAGGTTTCTGAGGGCAAAAATCAGTAATGATCGTCTCAAAACGGTGCGAAGCGCCAAAAAATTTGGCATTTTTCCTTTCAAAATGTAATTTCTGAAATTATAAAGATATATAGAACACATAATTGCTCATTTCGGCGCGGAGCGCCGAGAATTTTTGCGAATTTCGAACCCTTTTTGCAGTTTTTGTCTTCCAAAAAATCTTTGTACATGTACAAAGACGGTCCCCCAAAAGTCTTTGTACATCGCGAAAAATCTTTGCCGAATACAAAAAAAACCGTGATGTGCAGGCAGTCTGCTTATTCTTGGCGACTCAAAAAGGGGAACAGACATTTCATCGAGATTACACGGAAAAATAAGGACCAAGAACAAATAAAAGTCAAATTTTCTACAATAGTGCTCCTAACCATGAGAAAGCTTAATCATTGGTAGCGCTCAGCGATTACCTTGGCCTTCTTTTTTTATGTGTTCATCACGGCGAGGTGCGAATCTTAGGTCCACCCCCTAAAAGCAACAATGGAACACTTCTGTATTGTGCGGTTTTTTTTTAAAGAAATATAATAAAAAATTCAATGTAGCCAGTTTTTTAATTTTTCTTACACTTTTGCCTGGTGCGTAAAGAGCGTGCAACGTTTTACTGTGACGTTATAGCATATAGTTTTTTAAATTTTTGGTCTATAATCGGAATTTCCAATTCAATTTTGCAATCTGTATAATCTAGTTTTTTTTCAAATGTAGACAATTGAGTAAGCCAGAAACGCTTTTTTATTTTTTTGAAAAGTGGCTTATTTCCAGAGTGGCAGTGTAAATAGTGTAAAGTTCATGGGACTGAAAAAATCCATTTGGCCTGTTTTTTGCCTGCCAACGATTCCGGTTATGAGTGCCAAGAAATTTATTCGAGCAGAAATGGACATACTAAGGTTTAAGGGCTACTTTTGGCTTACCAGCAAACGTTTGTACACTCAATACGGAGCTAGATCTAGGGGTTTGAACCTTAAGCTATAGTAGATGGTGTGAAAAACAGATTTTGTCTAAGACTTATTTGCCAACTTTTCCGCTTATAAGTTGGAATAAATTTAATAAAGTAGAAATAAAGTGCTTTCTAAGGGCTACCCGTTGCAGCAAACCGCGTTTGAAAAGACGCAATACTGAGTTATTTATTGGGGTGGGAAGTTCGAAATTAGGGTGTGTGAAATGGGCAAAGAAACAAGTTTTTTCTCAATTTTGATTGGTAAATACCTCAAATATTTTGTGGAACAGAAGTTTCTACATACAAACGTACTAAAATTTAAAGGCTACAAAGTGGCCCAAACCGAAGTTTTTACACTCAATGGGGAGTTAAGCTCAGATTTTTAAAGTTTACAATGCGGTGGATGGTGGAAAATACGTTTTTGTCCGTTTTTTCTGTTCGCCACTTTCTCCATTAAGAAGTCAGGATAGGTCGAATAGAATAAAAATAAAGTACTTCCTAAGGGGTGCACGTCACAGCTAATTGCGTTTATTTACATCAATCTTCAGCTTTTTCGGGAAAAAGTAAAGTCAAAAACTGGGTGTGTTAAACGTGTTTCTGTCTTGTTTTTTCTGCTAACTTTTCCGGTTATGAGTCTGGACATAATCTCAAGTCTAAAAATATACCAGAAATCAAACGTGATAGGCCAGTTAGGCGTATTTGTTTACACTCTACAGTGGTGCAAAGTGGTTTATATCAAACATTCATTTGTCTTCAGGTCGTTGTGGAGACTTAATTTGTTCGTAAGTGTTGATCGTAATATCAGAATAATATTAGAATCACGAATCCGACTAGAAGCTTCTTCACACTCTCTGGTTGTGTAAAGTTTACAATGCAAATTAACTTTAGTTCTAGAGCCTTACAGAAGCTTAATTTAAAAAAATGTTCTACGTAATGTAGTAATGTCAGAATTACGATTCTAACTGTTAGTTTTCTCTACACCCAGTAGTTGTGTAAAGTTTGTACTATTCATTTATTGTTAATATGTAGTTTACATTACAAATTTATTTTACTTCAAAAGTGTTACAACAATACATGATTTTTTTCAAAATATGATCCGTAAGGTCAGGATTACAAATCTGGCTGTATGTTTTCCTTACACCCAGTATTTATGTAAAGTTTGCACTGAACATTAAATTTAGTTTCAGAGCATTGCTGAAGCTTTTTTTAAATGTTCCATGTAACGTCAGCATTACGAATCTGAGCGTAAGTGATCTTTATACCCAATATTTGCGTAAAGTTCATGCTGAAAACCTTTGGTCTCTTTAAATAAGGTAAGGTTGTCTTGTTTAAAAAAGATAATGCTGGTGTTCAGAACAATATTGTTTTCCGAGTTTTGGACTGTTGTCATTATTGTAGCATGTTATCGTATATGTTTACTGACTGATTTACTCAAATCCTACTAATTAAAAGTAGGGTACTAGCAAAGAAAAATGCTCCGATGGAACAAAAAAGAGGAATATATGTACTTGGGCTTTTGGATTATTAAGGATGTAAAAGATCTGCAAAATAAAATAAAAAATAAAATTTAAAAAAATAAAAAAATCTGCTAAAAATCAGACTTTGTTTAAACGCAAAAAATAAAAGTATATTCTGCTGCCTCTGAATAAATGTAACCTCCTTTAATTTTTAATGCTTCACGAAAGAGTTTATAAACATAATCTAAAATAAACACTTTTTGTAAGTTGCTTGCAAGTTGCAACGCTGACTCGCTTCGTATCTTGATTGATAGAAAACTTACTTTAATTGAATTTAAAGGCGTTTTATTTTGTTATCATGAGCCTTATAGCAAGCAAAACTGGCGTCAATTGATTAGTGCACGCAATCGTTGTGGGCACACAAGTGTACCTACATGTAGTCTGTATCACGTAAGCTTACGCGTTTTCTACTGCTTTAAACCAACAATTTATTTGTCTTGAATGCATCGATGTTTGCTGTTTCATTCAATTGGCTTACAAAGTCGCTCCTAGTTTACTCCATCTGCTTTCCCATAGCTACTGCAAGGCTGACTCGCTGCTTTTTGAATCGTTTTTTTGATTCAATAATTTATTTCAATCTGCAAGCCGCAGAATATACTTCGATTTTTTGTGTTGCTTGATTTTTAGCAGATTTTGCGACCTTAGGCATATACATAGGTAGCTTTATCCTAGTCCCCTCCTTTTACATCCTAAATAATGTACAACCCCAAGAATATTCGTCTTTTTTGTTAAATCGGAGCATCTTTCTGTGCCAGTGTCAATTATTTTGACCCTTAAACGCTTTTTATCATCCGCTTCGTAATATATTTGATAGTTTTGGGCGACAAATTGATGATAGACCGAAGAATTGGCTAAACCTCTTTTCTCAGCATTTTTCCCTTAGCTATTTTTATTTCAGAGCTTGATAATAAACGTCAATTTTTTCTTTATCAATCAATTTTTTAGTTTTCTGAGCCTTGGGTACTTTTCTAACCCAACTGAAGACCTTTTCATTGTACGGCTAATTAAATGCTACAATCAAACATACGAATACTTTTAAAAAACAAGTACCTATACTGTCAATTTACCTGGGTGCCTTTCTACGACGTTTGTTGTCCACAATGAAATACGTGATCAAAGATAGCGTGGCAATCAAAATAGCAGTTACAGAAGCAGCGAAAATGTATTCTACTAGGGTCCAACTGGTGCCCCGCCTTCGCTTTGAAGAAGGCTCGGCTTTAAGCAAATTTTTTGCGATGTGAGCCGGAGCGTCAAAAAACGGTGCTTCTTAATTGAAGTAGTATTCATCATTAAGAATCATGTTATCATCTTCATCGGTTGCATTAAAAGTCAAATTCTTGTCATTAGTAGTTAGATCAATGACGTTTTCATCATGGTTAGGTCCTTTAAATTACATACATTTATTTACTAAACAGTGAATTCTAACGACAGACATTCCAAGCAAGGCAGAGCAGGAATGTCTGGATTATGATAATCTAAGTCCTGTTTTATCAATTGTGTGCTGTGACCTCAAAAAGCACATACTATAATTTTATGTTAAAACTAGAATCCTAATGGGCAGTTCTTAATTTCATAAGTTCATAAGTGTTCGCTTGCGCCAAAGATTTTTAGAAAAGTCGTATCTTCAAAGGTTCAAAAGTCCTTTCTAAAGTTTCATAAGTGCAAAGTCCGATTCTACAATGATGAAAAATCGGCTTGCACCAAATTTTTACACTTATGAACCCTTAGAAAAATTCTGCAACTTCCTATCAACCTTTCTAATGATTTATAAGGTCATCATAAGTCCTCAAATGGACTTGCACCAAGAGCTACACCTAATGAACCTTCAGAGAGGTTCACAAGTCTAACAAAAAAGTCGTCACTGCGAAAAAATGGGGAGTAACCCTAGAATATGGTACTTTCAGAATACTAAGAAATAAACTTCAGAAAAGCGAATTTTTTCGCTCAGTACTTAGAACATGTTTAAAGAAAGCGCGGAAAAAAATTTCATCCGTCTACGATCAATATTACAAAAGCTATGGGTTTCGTTAATTAGCCTCTTCTCGACCTAAGCAAGCATCTTCTCGACCTAAGTATTTAAATATTCAAACAGCTGAATACAGAATCACATGCAGATACCCAATTTACGTCGACCTAAGCATCTATACATCGACCTAAGCATCTATACATCGACCTAAGCATCTAAACATCGACCTAAGCATCTATACATCGACCTGAGCATCTATACATCGATCTAAGCATCTAAACATCGACCTAAGCATCTATACATCGACTTGAGCGGGAGCGACCTTGACCTAAGCAGCTTAAAACACCTTTTCAGATATACTAAGCCTAAGCCTAGGTATAATAGAAACAAAAACTTAGGTTTTTGTATATCTTGTCAAGTAAAACCGAAAAAAACAGGCAAAAAATATGAAAATTTTTTTAAGTTTTTCAAAATTTCAAACAGCTTTTCGCGCCTTTTTTCTATCTTCTCCTTCATTGCTATGCTTCCTCCCGTAATTTCAGCCCATATTATTTATTTCTGACAAATGTATAAGTCCTTGGATCGAGCCGTTTAATCGTTCCACTCAACACTCACATAGAGAGTAGAGTTGCCAGCAACTTTGCAAGTATGGCTCAGATTTTCACCAAATTTTTTTCCGCGCTTCAATTTATCATGTTCTACCATTTTGGCAAAAAAATTTTGGCATTCCATATTCGTTTTGCTCCTTTTCTAAAAGTACCATATTCTTAAGTTTAGCCAAAAAATGGTTAGCTCATCCTCGAATTATTTTTGACTTAGACGATTTTGCTGCAATTTAACATTAGATATTTTAGTGATTCTTTTTGCAATATAAAGCTGTATACAGCCAATAACGGAAAACAACAATATATGATATTCATAAAAAATCATTAGAAATATTATTGCAAATATTCGAAAGTTTGTAGGCGAGAAATACTGTTTAAATCTTATTTTACACTTGTAACAGTAATATTTAACCACATGATTTTTACAGCTCTGAAAAATATAACACATGAAGAACAATCGGACTTTGCACTCATGAACTTATGAACATAATTGGACTTTGCACTTATGAACTAATGTGAAGGCTCGACTTTTCTAAAAGTCTTTGGTGCAAACGAACACTTATGAACTTATGAACTTATGAATACTTGGGACGACTTATGAACTTATGAACAGAGGACGTATGAACATATGAACATTTAGAAAACGCCTATGAACTTATGAACCTTCAGAAAGGTTCATAGGCAGTTGATAAACTTTCTAAAGGTTCATAGGTGTAGAACTAAGTGCCAGCAAATTTTTGCGCCTTTGAACTTATGAATCTTAAGAAAGGTTCAGGAGTTTGGTGCAAGCGGCCCCTGGGGATGGGAAACTGGGCACTTATGGACTTTAGAGGGTAAGGAAAAACTTTTTCGAAATTTGATTAAATACTGTATGGTCAATTTTCGTACGTTGATCACGAATATGACATCGATTTTGATCGCAGACCATTAGTTTTATAAATATTCGAATTCAATTTTTTTAAATTTTCTACTTTTTAACTTTTTTCCAATTTTCTATAAAGTTATTATTTTAATAATTGAAAAAATTAACAATCTTCATCCAGAATGGATGTCATATTTGTGAACAGCGCAAAAATTTTCTTCATGATTTAAAAGATTAGAAAAAAATTGAAAAAATCTAGAATTAAAAAAATAACAAAATTCGATTTTTCCGAAAATGACTAGTCTGTGATAAAAACGGATCTCACATTTTAGTGATCAGCGTATGAAAATTGACCATATTCAATACAATTTCAAAAAAACTTAAAAATTTCCTTCCGTACCCCTAAACTCCTTAAGTGCCGAAAATTAAGCTTTTTTGGGCCAAAATGATCTCAAAAAATGGTATAAACGCTAAAATAGCGTAAAAACTACGTTATTCCACAGTTTAAGGTTAATTTCAAACATTTTTAAGGAACGGCTTTCCCTGCTGGTTTGCAGGGTTGCTCAGTCATCAGGGTGAAGTCACCTCAACCTGAATTGATCCTGTGCCCATGTGTAATACCCAGTGTTTTTTTTGTACAAGGTTCGTTTGTACATGTACAAAGATGGTCCCTAAAAGTCTTTGTACATTTCGTACACACAAATTTTTGGGTACTATAATATGGTGCGGTAGCGATTTTAGTGTGGCAAAAACAGAGTTGTTCGACCTTTGGTTACGTATTTTAGCAATTTCTAGGTTTCTGGGGCAAAAATCAGTAATAATCGTCTCAAAACGGCGCGAAGCGCCAAAAAATTTGGCATTTTTCCTTTCAAAATGCAATTTCTGAAATTATAAAGATATATAGAACACACAATTGCTCATTTCGGCGCGGAGCGCCGAGAATTTTTGCGAATTTCCAACCTTTTTTGCAGTTTTTGTCTTCGAAAAAATCTTTGTACATGTACAAAGACGGTCCCCAAAAGTCTTTGTACATCGCGAAAAATCTTTGCCGAATACAAAAAAACCGTGGTAATACCTGAACAAAATCTTACAAACAGTATTCGATGCCCTAGTCTTTCCCGAAATGTATAGAAGATATTGATATGTACATAGAAGGCAGAGAAATTGGGTATTATCCTAGCAAGTCTCCACCTTCGGAAAGACGAGTCCTTGAACACTGTTTTTGTGCAAAAGTAATCGTTTATAGTCATATTTGGTACGCTGATGTCGAATATGATAGTCATTTTTGACAAAAATGACTATCATATTTATTTTTCAAAATTGTTTTTCTCGTTTTTTGTTTTTTGTTTAATTTTTTCTCTTTTTGCAAAAGTAATCGTTTTAGTCATATTTGATACGCTTATGACGAATATGATAGTCATTTCTGACAAAAATGACCATGCTATGCCCAATGATCCAATGGCATGTTGCCCCTGGTACAATGATATGGTCTGATCAGTGGGCTGCCTATCAGAACATCCAAAATTGGACAGGTTTTAATTTCAGTCATCAGACAGTCAATCACGAAGATAATTTTATCGATCCTGTTACTGGAGCAAATACGCAGCGTATTGAAGCAAACAGGGGACACGTAAAAACAGATGTCAGGAAAATACGCGGGACATCGATCAATTTGCTGCCAGGGCATCTAGCAGAATATTGGTTGAAAAACCTGCATCATCAGACTCCGTTTCGAGACATACTGCACGAAATAGCTACACAATTTCCACTCGTATAACGTGCATTCAATTTATTTCTTCCATATTCGAAAAAATTTTGAAAAATTAGAAAATTATAAAAGAAAACATGAATGACTATAAACGATTACTTTTGCGAAAAGAAGAAAAATTTTCAAAAAAAAACAAAAAACGAAATAAAATTTAAAAAATGGATATGATAGTCATTTTTGTCAAAAACGACAATCATATTCGTCATCAGCGTACCAAATATGACTTTAAACGATAACTTTTGCACAAAAACAGTGTTCAATGACACGTTTTTCCGAAGTGGAGACATGCTAGGATAATACCGAGAAAATGAAACTTAGGAACCCAAAAAATATTTCTCAAAATAATTTTATTTGGGAAAAACCTAATTATAATAATTGTACTGAAGACGTGTATGGCAGACTAATTTTTCATAAAAATTAATCTTGTGCCAATAAACCGACATACAGCGAAGGTCAAATCGATCTATAGGCAGTTAAAAAATCCGATTTTCTCTTAATTAAACTTAATTAAAAGAAAACTAAGGAGAGGACCATTTACAATAAAAATTCTGGGAGTAACTTAAGAATATGGTACTCTCTGAATACTAACAAATAAACTTCAGAAGAGCGGATTTTTTTGCTCAGTACTTAGAACATGTTGAAAGAAAGCGCGGAAAAAAATTTCATCCGTCTATGATCAATATTACAAAAGCTATGGGTTTCTTTAATTAACCTCTTCTCGACCTAAACAAGCATCTTATCGACCTAAGTATTTGAAGATTCAAACAGCTGAATGCAGAATCACATGTAGATACCCAATTTACGTCGACCTAAGCATCTATGCATCGACCTAAGCATCTATACATTGACCTAAGCATCTATACATCGACCTAAGCATCTATACATCGACCTAAGCATCTATATATCGATCTGAGCATCTATACATCGACCTAAGCATCAATACATCGACCTAAGCGGGAGCGACCTCGACCTAAGCAGCTTGAAACACCTTTAAAGATATACTAAGCCTAATAGAAGCAAAAACTTAGATTTTCGTATATCTTATCGAGTAAAACCGAAAAAACATGCAAAAAAATATGAAATTTTTTTAAGTTTTTTTTAAAATTTTAAACAGCTTTCCGCGCCTTTTTTCTTTTTTCTCCTTCATTGCTATGCTTCCTTCCGTTATTTCAGCCCATATTATTTATTTCTGACAAATGTGTAAGTCCTTGGATCGAGTCGTTTAATCGTCCCACGCAACACTCAAATCGAGAGTTGCCTGCAACTTTGCAAGTATGGCTCAGATTTTCACCAAATTTTCTTTCCGCGCTTCAATTTATCATGTTCTATCATTTTGGCAAAAAATTTTGGCATTCCGTATTCGTTTTGCACCTTTTCTGAAAGTACCATATTCTTAAGTTTAGCCAAATTCTGAATATTGGTTGAGAATTCCGTCGCACGTTGCACTCACGTACCTGCTGTCACGTGAATTGAGCAGTCCACATAATCATCGTCTTGCACTTCATTATCATCATCATCATCTGATGCGATGTCGTCACACTTATACGTAGCGCCTTCAAGGTTACCTGCCAAAGACGAAATCTGCGTTGTAAAAGAAAATAAAACAAGAGCACTGGACACGGCGCTCATTTCGCCCTGTAGCGTCAATGTAAATAAGTTGATATTGGGAATGTAAAATGGTACTATTGAGTAAATAGCGGGTTTAGATAGGCGTAAATATCTATATTGATTTGGAGTTTCTGTGTGTGTGTGTGTGTGTGTGTGTGTGTGTGTGTGTGTGTGTGTTTGTGTGTGTGCGTGTGTGTGTGTGTATGTGTTTGTATGTGTGTGTGTGCGCGTGTGTGTGTAAGTGTAAAAAGTTTTTATCACTGTATAATGGAGTGCTCCTCATGTTTTGGCCTAAGGGGTATTACTGGCCCCTGATGCTGAGTTTTGCATCAAAATTACTCGATCAAGCATCTGAAACTCGAAATTGACGGTTTAGTCAAAAAAGGGGTTGTCATTCCTATAGGTGTATATAATTGCCGCAGGGCTAATATTTTACGCATCCCTTGACCAGCTTTTTACGCGCTATCCATTGGTGTAGACCGCTTAACACTGAAGTGTAAACTGTCTAAAAGCCGTAAGAATAATGATTCTTTTAAAGTATGTTTTGCAAAACTACTCAAATTGCAGTGATTTAAATTCAACTATATTCTATGCATTTCTTAATTACATCTTGACTGACCTCACTGTAGACTTTCAGTAAAATTCACAGATAAGTGTTTTGAGCTGAGATAAGGCGCTCAAACATACCCTATCCATATTGTGGAACTTTGAGTTTTGGCATCTCTGCTGAAGCACAGTAGTTCGAAATTTACTCGTCTAATTTGGCCCACGGGGTTTATTGAGCCCCTGATTCCAAATTTACAATTCAAAGTGCCCGAGCTGCTTATGTATGTTAAACACATAGAGGATGGGTTTGCAGGAAACTTAGGGAAGGCTCTGAGAAGCATGATTTATCGTAGGGATCTATAGTCTGTTTCATGTATCCAAGAGCCTTTTCAGCAAATATTTTCCGAGACTACAGTAAGTCTATTTTCCCTGCTTAGTGTAGATCATTTAGAGAGCACCGTAGTTACATAAGAAGGGAGGATTTTTCAATAAAAGTTTTAATGGCATAATTTATTCTCGTCTTCCAGCAGATCATGCAACATGCGGATAGAATTAGCGCATTCAGCTTGTCATAAATCGACTGTTCAACATAATAAAGTAGCATTTTAAGCATTGCCGAAAACTTCCGTAGCGTAGTGGTAGAACGTCTGATTGTCTTCGAAGCAAAACAGCTTCGATTCCTGCTGCAAGATTTTTATTTAGCGTACTTACTGTAGTATGTCACGGCACTGTTTAGATGCTTAAATTAAGTCAACATATGTATATGGACGATTTAGTACATAAGAAATGAAAAATGGTGGCCGCTCGCCCCCACTCAACTTTTCTGTCGAGTTAGAGTAAACCACCTATAGTCTGTTTCATTTATTCGAGAGCTTTTCAGTCAATTCTTTGAAGGGCTACCGTAAGCTAAAAAAGACGAATTACTGTACTTCGGCAGATCAGCTCAGTGAGGGCGAGTGGCTGGAATTCTTCCATTTTAAATGCACTAATACGCCCATATAAATTTAATTTAACATTTAATCAGTGATGGGACATACTGCAGTAAGTGCGTTGAACAAAAAGCTATCGGCTGGAATCGAACCCGGGTTGCTGTGTCTACAAGCGGACGTTTTTACCACTGCGCTATGTGGGAGTTCGCGGCGTTCCTTAACATCGCGGCGTTTCTTAACATCATAGTCTATTGTGTTTAAAGTGTCAACTCAGGATAGCTGAATGCGCGATTTTTATCTGTGAGTTGATTGATCTGATAGAAGACGAAAAGAAATTATGCCGCAAAAATGTTATTGAAAAACCCTTCTTTGCTAGGAAGCTAAAGTGAGATCTAGCGACTTACAGTAAATAAGAAAGAATGGGTTACGGTAACCTCCGAAAACATTCACTGAAAAAGCTCTCGGATAAATGAAACAGACTATAGTTAGGCATAATGTAGTTTTCAAAAAAATTTACTGACAAGGCTCTCAATAAATGAAACAGACTATAGATAACTATGAATACTGTTTTGAAAGATGTAAAACTTTTTGCCTCTGTTTACAAAAGGGACAAACTTTAATTTAACTTGCTGCACAGTTAATTGTCGCAAAAGTGGTAAAAGGGAAAAATAAGTAAGCAAAATATAACAAGTCGGTGTTAAGTGACTACAGAAATCTACTTAGCTGAAACTGCACATTCTGGTGAGCGTGGTGGTTTACATAAAATGAATGACTAATTTAAATTGTAAAGAAGTTGATAATTTCTGAAAAATATTCCTTGAGAATATTTTGATAATTATTGTAAGATTGAGTTTCTGTTGACAAAAAAGTTTAACAAACTGCAGGTGCCGTTATTATGGAGTATACAGGGTGAATGAGAGAATGCAGCAAAATTGAAAAGGGCTAAATAAGGATAATACGAAACATTAGCAAATATGACATAAAAATTTTTCGACAATTCACCGCATGTTGGTTGTTCAATTATTATCTATTTAAATTTTTTGCAAGTAGGGAGGGAAGCGACTATTTGAATTGCAACAAAATTTTAAAAGTACGTCAATTTATGGTTTACATGCGTTCCGTTTAAACCGTAACAAACGAGAAAATAACCCGATTGAGCTTAAGTTTTTACGATTGGATAATATAATTCGATTTGTCTGTGTGTGTGTGTGTGTGTGTGTGTGTGTGTGTGTGTGTGTGTGTGTGTGTGTGTGTGTGTGTGTGTGTATGTGCTTGTGTGTGT